>JASSUY010013351.1:0-19426 GCA_032466535.1 Forpus xanthops | reverse complement strand
TCCTGCAGCCCCTTCAGGCACTGGAGCTGCTCTAAGGTCTCCCCTTCAGGAGCCTTCTCTTCTCCAGGCTGAACCAATCCAGCCCTCACAGCATCTCCATGGCCTCCTCTGTATTTAATATACCTCCTGTCCTAGTATTTAACGTGGACACACAGACACACAGCTGTAGAAGTGCACAGAAGTGGGGAGCTCCCTTCCTGTTCCCCCAAGGAAATGTCAGCAGACAAATATGACCTTGGGGCAGACGCCATTGTGAAAACCATCATGCTCAATGTACATGCCCCAGGAGAGCTGCACTGGTCCAAAGGATGTCCAGCACCTCCTGCTCCTTTGCTCCTCACCTCTGCAGCATGGCAAGCACCTTTTTTTCACTGTAATTTTCCTGTACAATGTGATTTTCATGGCAGTAACTGATAGCTCTCTTTGATGCAAGAGATGCTCATAGAGCAAAAAGAGAAAGCATTTCTGAAGGGAGATGAGAAGATAAAGAGGAGACTTCTCACTATTTATGTCCAAAAATAACGTTCCTGGATTAAAGTGCCCAACACTTTATGCAGCTGTGCTCTTTCCAAGGATTCAAGGAATCAAAGCTTTTCCAAACTTAAGCATTTAACTAAAAGTACAATGAGAGGTGGGGAAAAAGCAATAAGTGAGGGTTTGGCACAGAGGTCAAGAAGATAAGAGAAGCTATCTGCTTTCCACTGCTGACAAGAGCTCTGCTTAGAACTGCTTGTCAGTGCTATGAGCATTGTAGTTGAACCATCATGCTCTGCACACCCATCAGCTAAGCTGGTGGAAAGCCAAACCTTTACAAGCTTTGCTTTGGCTGCAAACGTTTTCACACCATTTCAGCACACATCTGCCAGTGTTGTGCTCGGCCAACATCCATCACAACACTGTTACACTGACATCAGGCACTTGCTCGCGGAGAAATGAAGTTGTAGTAATAGAGTAATACCAAGGAGCAAGGGGTTCTGCTCTGGAAAGCGGTGACTTATCGTTGCTTGGGGATTGCTCGTGCACTAACTGTCATGGAAAAGCTGGAAGAAAAGCCCATTGCCATTTAATGGGCCTGTTTGAACCACTCAGCTTAGCTTGAAATCAGTTTGGAAGCCCCAAGGTATCTTACAGTTGCCACTGATCAAGTTGAAGATGTCGCTGCTCATTGCAGGGGGTTGGAATTAGATGACCTCTGAAGGTCCCTTCCAACCCAAACTATTCTATGATTCTATGGCACATATGGCAGCAAAGTGGCAGTGTCACTGGACAGTCACTGTAGTGTGTGAGCTTGCCTGCTTTGATGCGAACCATAGGCAAAAATCACTGCAATGTTAAAAAAACCCCAAATTTAATAGTCAAGTTGTAGGTGACTACTTGAATAACAATTGGCAAGTGAATACCTTGATTTTCTTAGTCTCATTATTTTATTTCAAATTAAAGACTTTCCTTTTCAAGCTCAAAATGACCTTCTCTGCCCTATGCTACACCCTTTCTGCTTCATGCAGTGGTGTCAGCTTGGGAGATGCTGCTGATGGAGTTGAGCATGCAGCAATGAGGCTGAGGAAGGCAGCAGGTTCCCATGGTACCAAGTACACAGGACCCCAAGGAATGCCCACACATCCCTGCATGGATGAACTCAGCCTAGCTCAGCAGGGCTGCAGGGAAGCATGGGGAAGAGCAGCCAGGAGAGGCGAGTGGGGCAATGCAAGGAAGAGAAGTGGATGCAAAAGTTCATCACAAACTTTTCTCCATAAAATGCCACAGCATCCATATAAAGTGATAATGAAGTGCTGTGTGCTGCAGGGATTGTTATATCTTAAAGTGAGGCCACAGAAGGGTCAGTTCTCAGGTAACTGCCTGGATTTGGAAGTATCTGCTTTTTAATTCAATTGCAATATACAAGATTCTGGAATTACCCATCTTCAGGACAGGGCTGATCCTGGCAGGAAAATACATAGGACGGACACACAGGAAGCCAAACCGTTCAGGTATCCATTTAATGAATCAAAACCTCAGTAAAATAGGACTTGCATGTGGGTTACAGCCTCTTCTACCAGAGGGAGAGAAAGAGAGAGATAAAATTGAAAACAGGGGATGCAACATAATCCCACCTTGCATTTAGGCTTTAGGATCTCAGAAAGGAACCAGTCCGGCTCTTGCCAACCAGTCGGGCTTTGAAATGAATGGAGCTGTGTTCAGTGCACTTATCCTCTTAATGAGGACAAATCCTGCCAGTTTACCCTTAGGTAAAAAGGAAAAGAGCTTACGCTGTCAGCTTGATGCGCTCTTGAAAGAGAAATCAGGCTCCCATCTTATCTGAACCCAGGGTAATTTTACACATTCATCACTCACCAGGGGTTGAAGTGCATTGGTTTCATCAGAGCTGCATCCAAGCGGGTCAAGGGAAGGATCCAGGCTAAAACCAGCTGAAAGATGAATCCTCCCTTCAGCATCCCAGGTCACAGCTCTGAGCTCACCAAAGCTCCCTCACCTTGTCGCTCAGGCCTGAATGTGGGTAGGAGATGCCAAAACCCAAGCTTGAGTCTCATATCTATATGCATAGCTTCTGTTGCCTGCCTGGCTCAGCACCAGTAACCCCGTAAGGGCTTTTGGTAGGAAAACATGAGAATCTAGTGTAAATAAGGCCAGAAGTGGTTTTGGATCCTGCCCATGGAGCCAACATCAAGGGCAAGCAAGAAGGATTGTCAGTGGCCAGCAGCTCTCCCTCTTCTCCCCCTTTGATGGGCAAAGGTCTCCCTTATTTTTCTCCTCAAAGGAGAAATCAAAGGCAGCCTCTTGCTCCCAATCCATGGCAGCCTATCCATAACAGTTGTTCTGCCTAAAGAAGTGAGTAACTTTGCTCTGGGTAAGTAAATCACTTGGATGCTTCAACTCAAGTGACCATGATGTCAGGCAGAAGCTGTTCCCTGTGAGGGTGCTGAGCGCTGGCACAGGGTGCCCAGAGAAGCTGTGGCTGCCCCATCCCTGCAGTGTTCAAGGCCAGGTTGGACACAGGGGCTTGGAGCACCCTGCTCTAGTGGAAGGTGCTCCTGCCCATAGCAGGGGATGGAACTGGATGAGCTTTAGAGCACCTTCAACCCAAATCAGTCTGAGATTCTATGATTGAACTATCAGAGTATAAAATAGTCATATATAGCATTAGTTGATAATACATTCCCACCCCAAACCCTCAGCCTCCTACTTATACAAGATCTATTTTAACTTTACACTTCGCTTAAAGTTTCACCCTGGATGAAAGTTACACCAAATTCACTGAGCGTAGAAATGCTGAATAAAAGCAGCTTTTTCCTTGAAAACACAGAAGATCCTCAATACTTGGTAAATTATCAGTCCCCTTAATGCTTAGCAGCAGCTGAAAACACTTAATAAGACACACTGCAAACCTCACAGCAGGCAAAAGCAATAATTTCTGATGCAGGCATATCTACTTGACAGCACGGCTGAAGCTAGTTAACTTCACAATTACAGAGGAAAGAGCCAGCACAGCTCTGCTGTTACCCACAGGCAAAAGAGACTCAGTCAATAAAACCAATCCCTGTCCCCCAGGAGCTATTCTGCTAAAGAGTCATCCAACTCCTGCTATTTAAAAATCACTGCTGGTAGGAGACGTGCCAGAATTAACAATCGATGCTCTAAATCAGGCGTGGTGTCGCCGACACAGGGATGGGGTTTATTATAGGAGTATCAGAGAAGTAGAAATAGTACTCTTACAGCAACGTGGCAGGTTTGGGTGGTGGGTGAGAGGGAGGAGAGGCTGAACAGGACTTGGAGCACGATGCTGTAATGGAAGGTCTGTGGAGGGGGTTGGAACTGGATGAGCTTTAAGGTCCCTTCCAACACAAACCCATCTGGGATCCTATGACGGGACCAGGATCACCACAGGACAGCGTAGCAATGCCATTAGCTTCTGTCCCAATGACATGATTGATGCTGTTTCTCGAGTCCCTACCCCAAGTAAAGCCTCAAACCTAAGGCAGCTCAAGGGGTAATTGCATGAAAACATACAGGAGAGCTTTAGACTGGCACACGGGTGCTTTGTTCTCATGGAAAGACAGACTTTTGTTGTACCAGATTGTCAACATTTCCTAACTTAGCAACTTTTACCTTTTCCTACCCAAGCGCCTTCCCTCTGCATGCGCCCACCTAACACTGCTCCTGCCACAAAGCTGTGTTGTGTAAAGTGGTGTGACCTGGTTTGGCACACCAGGGAAGACACAGAGGTATTCTGTAAGTGAAGCACACATACTGCCAGCACCTCCGACATGTGCCATCAGCAGCTCCTCTCTGCCATTATCCCCATGCTCAAGCGTTTAAAGGGCGAGTACAAAGAAGATGGAGATTCCCTTTTGACAAAGAGTCCCATGGAACAGACCAGGGGTGATGAGCACAGATTACTGCTGGGGAGATTCCAATTGAACACAAGAGGAAAAGTTTTTTCCCATGAGAAGAACCATCCATTGGAATAATGTCCCCAGGGAAGTGGTGGCTCCCCAGTGTTGGACACTGTCAAGATTCAGATGCACAGAGCACTGGAATATCAAGTTCAGATCATGCTGTGTATAGAAAGGTTGGATCAAGATGATCATTGAGATCCCTTCCAATCTCTATGAGATCTCAGATGAGTTTCCCCCCCTCTTCCCCCTCTTGGACAGAGATAAATCCCATATTGAACACAAGTCAACATCAAGCACAAGAAGGTCTAAAACCTGCTCCTAACATTGTCCTGAGCACTTAGGATTTAATGAGGCTTTACCAAGGACATCTTCTGTCCCACACTGGAACAGGGGTTCATGGGGTTGTTCTACTGGTAGCACTGCCACCAGACAGATAATTCCTACAGTCCCCTGGAAGAGCACATGGAGCATGGCATGGGATGCAAGCTGGGTTCCAGGAGATGTCTCTGGGAGTATGAGGTCTGTTGGGAAGGGAGCAATGGTGCATAAACATCCCATAAACTCCTGCTTGGAAATATTGACTGCAAGGAGAGAAACAAAGCTTTGATCCTCGGTTCAAGTGTCCCCAATCCGGGTAATTTTTTGTCATTGGTACTCCTAGGTGAGCTTCTCATAGAATCAACTAGGTTGAAAACACCTCTGAGATCATCAAGTCCATCCATTACCAGGGAATGAGATGCTGCAGGGCCGCACACGTCTAGGCTGATAGCTCACAAACTGGATGTCTTTTTCCTTTTGTTCTTAGATAAAGCAGCTGCAGATCTTTGAAGGTTGAAGAGTTCATTCCAAATTCACCTCACTGGGATACAGGTGGTGGTGATGGGTGAGCAATCGCCATGTGCCCATTATCTCAGGGCAATGAGCTCCAGGCATTGATGGACTTCTGCTGCTCAAGGAGCAGACACCTGCAGGGGATAAACTATACCAAAGCGACCTCTTAGAAGAAAAGGAGCTGAAAAATAAGGAAATCAATCCCCCAAACCAGCTTTTCCTGCAGGAATTCGGGACATTCAGAGTTACCTCTCCCTGCTCAACCTTTTCAGTCAAGCGACTGGTTCTGTCCCTGTGCCTTCAAAGAGGCTTTTGCTAGGAGATAAGGGGGATCCTCTCAGCTGCTTCTTAACCACTTTCCTCTGGCTGTTCGCCTCAGGAGCCATCAGAGGGCAGCAGCCTCCTTCCCAACGTTCACTTTCCCTTTATCCCTTTCCTGCTCTGCTTTGAAGAGAGTGAAAACGAGGGAAGGAGAAAGAAAACTGCTCCAACAGTATCTGCAAAGACAATACAGCATTCATCTCCTTCTCTGAGACACAGAAACAAAAGGAAGAGCATCACCCAACTGCACATTAATTTCCAGTCGACACCCCAACTCTGTGGCCATCCTGGAATCAAGTGTAAGCAGTACAGCATACTGTGGTGGGTTGCTTATACATGCACTGGAAAAGGTTTCTGGGCTAGATCCCAGTATTAGAAGAGCTACATTGCCAAAACAACTAAAACCCCTAGAGAAACATGAGGCTTGGAGATGTTCAAAACCAATTAATCAGAGCTGCTGAATGCTAAAGGGTTACAGAAGCTATTAATAGTGGTTAGAAATGCAGAGCCAAAGAGGAAAGGGGATGTTAGACAGTCCCAGTCTTTAGAGTAAGGGTAAAATTACTTGTTTCGCAGAGGTTCCCAGGACAACTTTCACTTATATTGCTTGCTCAGCAGAGCATGAGCAAAAACCTCACCCCAGTAAGAATAAAACAGTAAACTCAAGTATTTTCTAAACATGGCACAAGAAATAAAGACATTCCCCCTGCAGTCCTGATCCAGCTCTGGGCCAACAACAGGAGAGGGATGTGGAGCTGTTGTAGTGTGTCCAGAGAAGGCCAGGGAGATGCTGCAAGGGCTGGAGCAGCTCTGCTCTGGAGACAGGCTGAGAACAGCCTGGTTTAGTGGAAAGGAATCCCTAAGTATGTATCTATTTAGTGATTAATAAATTATATGATTAATAAATTATATATTTGTATATAAATTTTATATTTTAAATAAATCTATTTTAAAATACATTTATATGCATATAAAATAAATATATATGCATGTATGTTTAAAAAACTTCCTGAGAAGCCACAGGTGCTCCCCAATGAAGAGAGTGGGCTCCACATCCTTGCTCCTGATGTGTCACAGCTTCTCCTGTCACTCCACTGGAGATCCTGCAGGGGTGACCCAAGTGACTCTAGTATGTTTAGACTGTTTGCACATATGGTTTTACATGTTAAGGATCAGATTCATCTTCCATTGCTCCCATCTGCCAAATGGGACTATCTGGGAGGAAAAGTGTCACTAAGCAGAGAAACTGAAACAAAGGGAAATGTTCATGAACTGTAGCATAAGGCAATAACACACTGGTGCTTGGCCTTGGTACAGCCCCAAGGAAGCTGTCAGTGATAATAAAGCCACAGAAAGATGGATGATATTCTATAACATAGGAGTCTCAATGAAAATCACTCATTATAATAAAGCTACTGTTTAATTTCCTAAGGACTTTGGGGTTCAGGGTAGACACTGTCTTCATCTGCCTGTGCTCTAAGTATGTACAGTGTTTCTGGCCTCCTTACTGGATCTGAGGATTTCATACAGGAGATGTCATGGCAAGGAGAAGGAAAAAAAGGATTTAATGCAAAGTGCCAAGAAATCATGGGTTCATATTCAGTCACATAAAGACAATTAGCAAAACTAGTGAATTCTTTCACTGCACCATTGCCAAATGCTTCTATACAAACTGTTTTAACAGCAGCTTTTGGCAGCAATTTCCCAGCTAGAATAGCCTATAGCCAGGAAAACAGCTCAGCTTCAAAGAGCAGAGGGAACAGGACAGTAGAGTCCCATGGCAAAGGCAGAACTCAGATTTGCATTAGAAAATGTGTTTCCTATATGGTACCAAGCTGTCCATACCCGTTTACAGTCAGAGCTGGGCCTTCTGTTACACAGAGGTTCCACTACACCACATCACAAATCACAGCAGTGCCACAGGGCCTTGGGAGAAGTCTCAAGGGGTCATATTGGATGATCCATGAGATATTTGACTGTGACTACTCAATCTGTGTGATTATACGCGTGCAACAGACACACAATCAGCAGCTCAGCTGAGTAAGCTGCAAGGCTCATTGCACCTCATTCAGATTAACAACAATCAGGTTGCCCATACTGTGCAGTCATCTTAGATTTCCAAGAAGGTTTTTACAAAGCTGAGGTTTTTAAGGAAGCTGCATAGATTGTGGAAGCCACATAGGGAGGATCTTCCGTAACATATAACATAGGTAAAGTGGGAACCTAGAGTAAGAGCTAGTGGCTGGATCTTGCAAAGGATGGAGGTCACCGTTACCGTTCTGCAGGGACATGTGCCCTTCAATAGAGTCACATAGCGCAGTGAGAAGTGATGCATACTGGAAAACAACCCGTTTTACACTTGAAATCACACACACTGAGTTGGCTCAGGCTGAGACTTCCGTGTTTCAGCTCAACAGCTGTCAGAAAAGCTAACCAAATGTTGGGCAAAGAAGAAAGGGTTATAAAGGGAAAGAATAGAGATGACAGGATATAATTCTATATAAGAAAGGCACATTAGGAACTAAGACGTTATCCATAGAGTCAATGCTCTCTTACAAGGCTAATACAACTTTAAAGAATAATGTTCATCACATGCACACCTCTAATTAGCATCCATGCAGATATTGATCCAAGCCTCTTCCCAAACCTTAATGCCACTTTTGATTCTGACAGAGGCGTATTGCAGCACAGTGACCAAAAACTTCCTTTCCTGCTGTATCTTTCTGTGCTGGGAAAAACAGTTCTGCTGGCTTCATGCAAAGTAATTCAGGATAGGAAAGAATAGGAACTTTCATTGACTTGAGCGGGCTTTGGATCAAGTTGTGAACAAATTAACATGACAATAACGGGGATCTTTTCATGTTTATCCTGTAAAGGGAAAAAGAGGATCAAAATATCCTCACTAATCTCAACTTCCTTTCCCCACCTCTATTTAAAGAGAAGATAACACAGATTAGAGCATGAAGAGCAATTGCTGCTTCCACCATCAAGCTCTCCAGACACTTTTGCATCTTTTGGAGGGAGCAAACAAAATCAAAGCAATTCCAAGAGCACCTACACTGAACTAATCTGACTGTAGTGCGAATCAGGCACCTCTGCATACACATCCCATTCAATTGCTCCTGCAGTAGTGACAGATTGCTGACAGTTCTTAAACACAGCAACGAACAAGTCAGTTCCAGTAGTGCCATCCTTAGGAAACCTGTAAGCCAAGGTATAACCACTGCAAATGAACCATGGTCAGGATCTTCATAAGTACTTATATGTAACTATTATTAGCAGAGCTTGTTGCATTATAAATATATCGGAACTACCCAAAAAGACCTATTTATTTAGAAGATCACAGCATAACCACACTCAACAGAGATGATTGATACACATGCAGATCAGATGTGCTCATCAGGCTGATAGTAAATCTTGTCTGCATCACAGCTTGGGATATTTGAGCAGAAGACATTTACAGATGCTGTTATTGGGCAGTGTTCTTTATCCAATTCCCTCTCCTCAGGAAAAGAGAGGAATTACAAATGCCTTCTCATCCTTAGTTTCCCAGCTTGCTCATTTCTCTACAGCTGCAATGCGTTCAATATAGCATGATGAAACCAACACACAAACAACATTCATCACTCACTTTTTTCTCTCCCTCTTGTAAGGATAGCCTGTGCCTTTTATTGTCCACACTGAAACATGAGCAATGCCATTGCTGTTGTAATATGGCTGAAACAACGACAACACATCATTGCAGTACTACCAAGGTATTGTGCGATGAGCCACTGTGGTTGTAAAACAAAATATATTCCAGTGCTGAGAGAGAAGGGTTGAAACCCACCTCAAATAAAACACATTCCAGTGCTGAGAAGGGCTGAAACTCACCCATCTGCTTTCTCAGCACAGAAGAGATTACTCATTTATAAGCAGCAAATCTCCACCTCCCAGTGGGCGGCTAAATCTGGAACCTCATAAATGACCCTGAATTGGAGAATTGAAGATGAGGGTTTAATTTCCTTTCGGTTTTCCACACGCATGATTCCTCCCCTTTGGGATGTAGTGGATACGTTTCTACTTTTATGCCTAAATCAGAGACAAAGAGCTTGTGGTTAAGGTTGTGGTCAAGCCTGGGAAATGCAGGAATCACAGATATGGCTGCTCTGCCATGCAGTGCAAAACTGCCTGGGCTAAGATTCCATATTTAAGACCATGGTCCTGAATTTAATTACATTATAGCCATATGAATTTAACTCTATTTGAAATGAGCAGCTTAGGTGTTCAGGATACAGTCCATGGTTTCTTTGAAAAACTGGAAAAGCCCGTCATCACACTGCACCCAGGTACCTTCTTGTGTATATTAGACAACAACTTCTGGTTTGCAATGTAAAATACAAAGCCCTGATATTCAATCATTCATCCCCTATGCAGGCAGGACCAAAGGCACACAAGGGATGTGGTCCTTGACCAGGCCAGCTGGGCTACAGGCTTCCAAGGCTGAGGAAGTTGGGGCTGTTCAGCCTGGAGAAGAGAAAGCTGTGTGGAGACCTCATAGCAGTCTTCCAATATCTGAAGGGGGCCTATAGGGATGCTGGGGAGGGACTCTTCATGAGGGACTGTAGTGATAGGACAAGGGGTAACGGGTTCAAACTTAAACAGGGGAAGTTTAGATTGGATATAAGGAAGAAGTTCTTTACTGTGCGGGTGGTGAGGCACTGCAATGGGCTGCCCAGGGAAGTTGTGAATGCTTCATCGCTGGTGGTGTTCAAGTCTGGGGTGGACAGAGCCTTGGATGGCATGGTTCAGTGTGAGGGGGCTGGAACTGGATGATCTTTAGGTCCTTTCCAACCCTAACTATTCTATGATGCTATGTTTCCCCAGCAAACTGGAGGTAAGGAACAGGTTTTTAAGAACAAACCCATGTATTTATCAGATTTAACAGTCTCTTCGCAGGGAGGAAACAGCAGCAGGAGAGGCTGAATGGAAAGGGTCAGGCTATATACCGCAGGTTATGTGTTGGCTTTGATGCTCCTGTCAAATCCCCAACAAGCAAGGAAAAACAAACCAGAAATCACACTTGAAGATCCACAAGAATGAATCTGCTACGGGCTGCGGGGGGTCTGTAAAGTTAAAGAAGCAAAATACTCTTCTCAAGTAGCAGTTCCTTCTTTATAAAGAGGGTTTCTCAGCCCACAAGTTGTTATTTTCCAGGCATGGTATGTTACCCGCAATATAGTTGTAGCAGCAGATGAGAAGAAAACTGACAATCCATATTCATCCATCTTCATTTGTCTTTCATGAATATGAGAAGATAAGAAGGGCCCCCATTTCAAAGCACTGATACCATTGTGGTAGTTACTTACCATAGTCTGTCCCTTTACTCTGCTTCCCTCAGCCCTGGCCTTATAAGTTGAGACATGCCCAAGTGACCACGGTTTTGAAATAAGGCTGGAAATTAAACTTTGCCCAGGAGAGAACACAAAGGGACATCATTCAAAGCAGTATTTAAATGGACACATCACTGTTAAATGCTATTTGCGATCACTTCTGTTGGAAATCTCACAGTGCTCCCTGCAGATTGACTGTTGCACAGTATATTGGATTTAATAGCACCTCTAGGTTTAATATGAGGAAATGAATGAAACATGCCCACAGATGGGAAGGTATCCTACAAACAAATGCACATTCAAATCATTTAGCTGCAGCCAGAGGGTGACTACTTCTAATCTGGAAATAAGTTGCATTATTAAAACCAAAGGAAAAGGAGGTTACTGGGAAGGATCCATAGCTTCTGGTTCATTATGGGGTGAATATTCAAGCAGCTTTTACAAAACCCAAGTTGAAAACACGCTTAGGCAGCTTATTGCTGAGCTGCACAGTGAACATAGATAAGGCTGGTAGCAAAGTACCAGATGTAAGAGAGTATTAAAGTCTTTATTCAAAGAGCAGTGCAGCAGGTAAATAAAGGCAGGTATAAGAAAGGAGCATCTTCTGCTTTTCCTTTGTTAGAGTCAGGGAACAGGGCATTGACCTTTTCTGTAGGTAATACTCTTCACCCCTCTTAGAGAAGAGAGGATGTAATCACTTACTGCAAAGAATGTTCCCTAGCATGGACTTGCAGGAATAGACCCCACAGCTGTATTTCATCTGTTATGTTATTACCTGTGTCCAAAATCATGTAAAGAGGAAGTTTTTCTCCAGGAAGCTGCCAAGTGCTAACGGTGTACTTGCAAGGATGGAGAATCCCTCCTCTTCAAGTGCATACACTATTATGTGTCAATACTGTAAAACAGAGCCACCTCGTGTATGGACAAACACACTTTGTGTACGTGGAGTGGTTGTCCAATGTGCATTGCAAACCAAAGTATGCTCATTTTTAAGTCAAAGTATCTTGAAGAGAAGGATTTAATCTGCAAGATCTTCCTTTCTTGTAACTTTTGAGCAGCCGCAGCCACTTGTTAGCATTCATTAAGAATAAGAGCACTCTCCTCATCTGCAGAACAGCTTGAAGCCCAAGGACGGCTTTATTTCCCCGGGGTTGAAAGAAAAGATAATCCCTGTGATATGACAGCGCAGTGGAACTGATTTAATTACAGCTGACCCCCCCCTACACTCACACTTTCAACATTTATGAGCTAGTTTCCACAGCACACCAACAGAGACATGGATAAATAAACGTGGGACTGCCTATGAATGTATTTAATCATGCTTAGCTGGTGTATGGAGGGCTGCTTTGTCCAGGGGCAGCGTGGCAGGGTCTCCTCCTCCCCCAGTGGCAGGTGCTTTGCTGATCAGTGATGGGGAATTTGCCTGCAGGGGTGCTGCTTCCTCCAAATCCTTTTTAGAGGCAGATATAGAATCTGGCACATTCTTTCATAGAAATGGCAGGCAGGCCTGATGTTGAAAGTGTAGCAAATGAAAGGACTCAATTTGTCAGTGTCAGGATGGGGCACTGATCTTTCTTCCTTCGAGCAGTAAAAACCTTCCAGCATCTAATGGTGCCTAACACTGAGATGTGATCAGATGGAAAGCGTCTCTCAATCATTTAAAACAAGATCCCCTTTCAAATAAAGTGGGTTTAGGCTAAGATATGGCAAATATCTCCTGAGTAGTTGTATAGCATTTAATATTTCCAACAGGTTTATGGACTATGGTGTACAGCTCCAAGAAAATTGAGCTTGATTCTGTCTTTCCCAGAATCCCAAGCTCAAACACATTATAAAACTTACAAGCCCTATTCTGCTTCACACAACGTTTTCTGTTTCATTTTTCACATATGAAGCCCCTCTGCAAACCTAAATACCTGGACTCTGCTCTGAAATTCTTAGTTCTGTTACCATTCTTTACAGAACCATACCAAACTAAAGGGATATTCAGCTATACTGGGGGTGAAATGGTTTAGACATCTAGCAGAGATGTGGTACTGCCAAGTGCTGGTGCTCATCCATCTTTAGTTTTGAAGGCCCCCAGAAATTCAGGGTTGTGTCCTCACGACCTGGACTCATCCTCCATTCACTTTGGTGTCCCTCCTCCTCCTCATAGAGCGCAGAGCACAGAGTAAAAAGAGGACAGTGCACTGCGAGGACAAGTTTGTTGAGTTTTTTCCAGCCAGAATGGGAAATGACACAGGAGGTTCCCTTTTATGGAATCCCAGCCTGGTTTGTGTTGGAAGGGGCCTTAAAGCTCACCCAGTTCCAACCCCTACCATGGGGGTTGGAATCCATGACCAGCTTGGAACCACTAGAGCAGCTTGCTCCAAGACCCATCCAACCTGGCCTTGAACACTGCCAAGGATGGGGAAGCCACAGCTTCCCTGGGCACCCTGTGCCAGCGCCTCAGCACCCTCACAGGGAAGAGCTTCTGCCTAAAACTTCCTTATATCTAAGCTTCTTCCTTACATCTTTGCCACACACCAGTGCTGTGCCCCCATGGCAATGGGGCACTACTGAACCTAGTGTTGCTTCCCATTACAGGCAAGAGGATTGAGGATGAATCCCTCCAGCAACAATTAAGCTTAACACAGTTCTGCCACTTCCCCTCTCAAAAGGATGTACTGATTCCTGCTGGTTTGGCCCCATTTCAGGCAGTGTGGAAGCACTGCCAGGCTCCAACCTCACCTCCAGCTGTGCGCTCAATGTGCCTGCAGTCTCCATCCATAGTCCTGGGCTAGTACTTATCCCTGTCCTGAGGGCTTTGGTGCTGGGTGGTTTCAAAGCCCACCCTGGGCATGCTGGGCTCCTGGGTAAGTGCAGTGTTTGACAAAGGTTTCTGTGCTCTGCTGGAAGTGTTCCTGCTCAGAGGTTGGGGAGTTTGATCACATCACGAGCCAGGTCCTCACAACTTGACTTCCATTTTACATTGAAGTCAACTGAAGAGCACTCAAGTTTCCCTTGTGAATCACAGAAACTGAACAGTTGGCTTTTACAAGCCCTTTGTTGCATTTTTATACCATTTTTATGGTTGCTGTATATGGGCATGGAGAAATAAGGAGAACTCCAGCTGGTTTTCCCACACTCGCTGTCTTGTTAAGAGATACCAAATCTGCTTCAGCTTTACTGTAAAACTGACTCAGAAGAGTTTTCCTTGAGTGCATGGATAAACGTTACAAACAAAAAGCTCACACAAGTTAGCAGCTAAGCTGTCAACCAGCCGAAATGAGGAGCAAAACCCAAATGGTTCATGTCAAACAGGATACTAAAGGCACTCGGGAAGACACTGGTGCTGTCAGAACATCCCAGGCCCCTTGGCCATAGCCCCCAAAGAAACTGAATGCCTGTGAAAGTCACCCACATACTTTTAAGGGGATAAATGGTCCTTCACATTGACCCCAGGAGCTACAGTCTACTTTGGAATAGCTCTTCAGGGAGCAGACTTGGTTGAGAGCAGTACAATGAAGCTCTATCACCTGAGTCAGTGCTCTTTTATGATGAAGACTTCAAAACAGCTGTGACTAAGTTTTGTAAAGACAGTCTCCAGTGTGTTTAAAGACATACAACAAAGAACTTAGCTATGGGCAATGGTTCAGGTAAATGCTGAAGAACTCTGAAACAAGGGCGTTTAAAGCACTGTCCTTTAGTGCCTATGGGAACCTCTGATGAGCACAATAGTGTGAAACAAAGCATAAAGAAACAGCAAAGGTCACTGAGGTCTGTGGAAGGGGTGAAAGAGCACAGGAAATTACGGAAAGGAGTAAAAGCATGGAGGAATGCCATAGGTCAAGACTTGAGAATCACTGCAGCAAGCACTGCCCAGCAGAACACTGCTTGAAGAGGGTGGATTAAGTGTTTCAACTCCACACTGCCAGGGGCTGTCACAAGGATTTGCAGTTTCATTAACCCATGGGCTGCATTTTTCTTTAGCAGTCTTTCTTGCTGCACTACCCAACACTTGCCAATCAGTCTTAACTCAAAACAAGGCTACAGTGAAAACATGGTCTGATGGGAAACCAAAGCTTCTCTGCAACTAATGGAAAACTGTATTGTGTGCAGGCAACTGAAGCTCTGTTGTTGCCCTACCTGACAGGGGCTTCATGCTGCACAAACCTCTGCAGTCCACCCAAGGAAGGTGGCTCCTGTAGATGAGGCTGTGGGCCTGATATCTGCAGTCAATGTCTGCTAGTTGAAGGCCAGCACAGCGCTTCTAATAGTTGTTTCCCCATCGCCACAGGATGCCACCTTCCTTTCGATGATGTCCCATCATGCCTCAAGTTGCTTTACATCAGAATGAGAGGAAAACACCCATAAAACCGTGAAATAAATCAAATCATGTTATTGAAGACTCAGCCTCTCAAGGACCTTTCTATTCAAGGGGCTCAATAACTGCTTCCTCTCAGAGAGGCCCCCTGGCTTGCAAAGGGATATTCTTGGAGTTGCAATTCCCCAACCACGTACTTTATTCTACTTCTTTCCTAAAGAATTCAGGCTTGGCAGTTCTAAACCTGGCTGTGACCTTTCTCCACTGCAACTCAACTCAAATACACACCGTTTCAGTGGCCTACCGCAGGCTTTTGCATTGTCACTGGTAGAACAAGGGAAACCAAACTTCAAGTCCTAAACCAGAACCATGTTAGAAAACTAATCCCAAATTCCTGGCTGCAGAGCTCAGGTCTCCTAATGGCTTCTGTTTAGGGTGCAACAATCCTCTCAACTCACAAACACGTAGAAAAAGCATAACTTGGATATGGAGGTGCATATTAACAACTGTACAAATCCATTGAGTTATCTATTATTCAGCCTCAGGTTTAAACCTTTGTGCAGTTAACACCCTGATTTAATATTCTATACTTAATATCCTTGCTTGGAGTTGGAGCCAAAGCTCTACAAACACAAACTTCATTCATGAAAATGGCTTGCGAAAACCTACGTATTGCTAAAGAGAGCTGCTTAGTTCAGAAGCACTTTTCCCTCAACGGATTCAAATGATTTAATCCAGGCACACAAATGGCTCATTTCAAATCAAGGGAGAGATTTACACTGCAAACTGTGCAACACACAAATAATAGTGTGAGGAAGCATCCATCAGGAGGCGGCTCCATGGGCTATGGTTGTACAATAACAGTATTTCAAGCAATTTTGTGTTTTACATTGTTCCATCTCCATTTGGGCACGAACACTATGGTCTTTACTAGTGCTTTTAGGCTGACTGGCAGCAATCAAGGCCAGGTTAGCCAGGGCTTGGAGCAACCTGCTCCAAGGGAAGGTGTATACAAATGGATGCGGGGATTCTTTGACCAGGGCATTTCTGAAGCTTTCCCAAAGTATTTCTCAATGACTCAGGGATATGAAGTGCGCTCTGCATGAAGTTGTTAGAGCAAAACCCTGCTGTGATTATGCATCAGTGATTAAGAGTGAAGAACAACCTGGCCCACACCACTCCTGCATTGGGGACCATCACAAGCAAGCAAGAGGGACCACAGGTTTGCACCATTGAGAAGGTGAAGGTGAGAATCTTATTTCTCTGTGAAAAGCAACATACAACAAACAGAAATCACTGGAGTTTGGCCTCACTGCAAAGACAGACTGAGCACATTAGGAGAGCTGGAGTCTGTTATGATCCATTTGATGCATCGCAACGGTTGTGGGGAAAATTGACATTTTCCATGCTGTTATTCCAGCGTTGCTGCTAATATTAGAAAATGGGAGCAAATAAATAGTTGTGAAAAAGGCAGACATGGGGAGCATGAACAGTAGACTTCTGAGAAGATAAGGCTGTTCCTCCGACCACTGATGACACCAGTGAGGTACTAGTGACTGGGCTGCTAATACCCTTAAACCAAAGGGGTGCTATTCAGCCTGGCAAAGGATTACAGGTCAGGAGAAGGATTGCAGGGAAAAATATGGCAGTGCTGTTCAGTTTACACTGATTCACTTGCAAACTGACCTGCTTAATGCTAAGCTATAAAACCAGGTGTCAATAACTTTCCTTTGCAAGAATCACAACTGCAACCCAGAACTAAGCTACCCAAACTACTGAGTTACTGCACCAAAGCAAAGGGGACTATAAAGTCTATTGGATCCCAAGCTCTGATGTGAAGCTCACTATCACACAATATATAATCCTTCCAGATAAGGCTTGCTGAGTGCAACCACAGAACAAAAGAGCATGATTTTTGGTCAGATACAAGATAAGAAGTGAAGAAATATGTGCCACAAAATACTATACATAGCAACAGCACAGTGCGTAACTCGTCTCCTGCATGTGCTGGTACGGCAGAGAGGGTCAAGTCTCAGACCTTTATGCCTTCACACCATTCTTTACTAGTAAGTTATTACCTGAAATGCTTTGCAAAAGAATCATAGATCTGCAGAAATCTGAATGAGAGAGCTTCAATAAGTCTTGGACTTTACCCTGTGATCCCAGCCCGCAAATAGGGAAGGAAGATCCAGGGAAAGGGTGGTGAGTTTCCAGCATGGCCAGTGTAGACAAGCATGTCATTAACCAAGGCAGGCAGTTCCTGCTGCTGGTGTGTGGCCTGTTTGCACCCAGGTGGAAAAGAGCATACCCAAGTATGAACTTCAGGAAGCTGGGAACTGTTGCCTTGGGAATTATTATCTTGGACATTGAGTGTAGATGCTCAAGTCAGGTGTGGAGTCTTTTCCTGTGATGCAGGAGGGAGGTAAGGCCCATAATAACGTTCAATTGAAGGGCTACCATAGCCTATAGTGTTTGGAACTATCAGGCAAAGATATTCTTCCAGGCATTACTCCACTGATACAACTTCCAGGTATTAACTGCAAGGACAGGGATGATTTCAGGTCCCAAACACAAAGGAGGCAGCAGCAACAGAGACACATGTTAAAGAGAAAATGACTTATCCATAGGATCTTGTTGGACTATTCTCTTTAGCTGTGCAGATGGGAGTTGTGCCTGTCCTCGAATGATCTCCATATGGTGGTTAAAAGGAGAAAAATGATAAAAGGATTGTTTCGCTGAAGCAGCAGGTTGGCTGATAACCTCTCCTGCTGATGGGCATTGTCAGGACATGACCTCAGTGACAAAGAAATCACACTGCAAGCTGAAATAGATATAACAGCACTGCAAAACAACCAAGGGAAAGAGCAAAACAAGTGAAGGTTCTTAAAACAGTGCTCACTGGAGCATAAAGTCAGGAGACTTCCTAAGCTAAATCATGAAGACTTATAGAACTCCTGACTCCAAGGTTGGCTTCCTCCTGCCTGCCCATGCCTGAAATGCCTTTTACCCTCTGGTGCCAGGTATGAAATGATACCGTCTGTAGAGAAACCAGTGTTTCAGCCTATGTGGGAAACACAGGGACAAGTGTACTACTGAAGGCAAAGAAAGCACTTTAAGACCCACAAGTATTTTGCCTCGGGAAATCTCCTCTTAATCTTCACACTGACACCTCTCGCAGACACTTCTCAGCACTTCAAACCATGCAGGAGGCCAGCACCAACTATTCCCAAGGTATTCAGTTTCTCCCCACTGATTTCTGCAATGATTATGTTACATCAGATCTGAAAGGCTGCTCTTCTCCTTAAGTGACAGGTAATTGAATGTGTGCACAGCAAGGGGCTCAACAACGATGTTTCCTCCAGACCAGCTCCTTTCCCCAACACCAAAGACAATAAGTAGTGCTTCTTACCTGAAAATGGGGTACAGTTCTCAGCTAATGTTCTCCTAATAGATTTCATAAGGTATAATCACAGATTTGGATTAGACTCAATTAAGAAATACAACGAAGATCATTTCAGGCATCTTAAGACAAAGTGTGTTAACAAAACCAAGCAACAGGTAAGCAAAGAGTGGCTTTGGGGATGACTCCAGCTGCAGCCTCTGCAGGAGGGTATACCCAGAGGTAAGGGGGTATCCTTGCAGGGACAGGGGCTGCTATTGCTGTTCAGTCCTCTCCTGCCAAACACTTCCAAGTGCTGCATGTTCCAGAGGCAGAAACTCTATTCTCTTCATATACTCATCTAAAAACCCCTCTACTTGTGCAGACAGAAGGCAGCCAAGTGTCTAAAAACGTTAGCTTTGTGAAGGAGAAAGTCCCCAAGCTTCTTTGCCAAAACACTGTATTTGCACATGAAATCACTGCTGTGAACAAAGAGCTGGGCCATAGGGATCACCATACACCAACTACATGCTGCTAGCCTGGAAATGCACTAGGGCAAGGAAATACTTTAACGAGAGTGCTAAAAGGTGGCTTGTATTGCCTCTGGTTCTTATTCTAGCTATAATTTAAGAGTGTGGGTCACATGAGAAAATACAAGCATCATTCTGTTGCACAGGCTTTAGTCCTGGGGAAGGAACAGAGAGTCCAAAAGAGGCCATGGAGAAGCTGCGAGGGCTGGAGCAGCTCTGCTCTGGAGCCAGGCTGAGAGAGCTGGGCTGGGGCAGAATGGAGAAGAGAAGGC
>JASSUY010013350.1:0-26441 GCA_032466535.1 Forpus xanthops | reverse complement strand
TTTCATATAAATAAATTTATCTTCTGTTCCTAAGTGCTTACTGAGAATTCCTGGACCTTCATATTTGGAAATTGGTTACTCTGTTGTTGCAAGGGAGGATATTTATATTTTTCAACGAAGACTATTTCCATAAGCTACAATTATAAATTATATATGAATATAAAATTTATAGAATCTTGATTTTTTTAATTTTTTTTTGCAGTTCTCCTTAACAGAAGCAGACCCTCCAAAATTTGCTGAGTATTTCTGATGTTTTGAAATAATCCCTTGTTACTGTCTTTGAATTTCCGTATATGTTACTTTTGATAAGCACCACAGAAAAGTCCTCTGATAGTGTGTAGGCGATTCTTACTGGTGTTAAGACTAATGTTGTTGGTATGTATAGTGCTGTTAATGAACACATTAGACAAAAAATGCCATTTAAGTGTGAAGCCCACTTTCAGTTTGTTCTAGCTTGTTCAGAAATGAAGTATTGTAGAACAGTTTAATATTTAAAATTCAATATTCTGGTAATGTTTTCAGAATAAACATTTTTAGTATTTCATAAAAGCTGATGATAGAGACTTCCTTTTTGCTGAACTCAAGTTTCTTCCTCTTCTGTGTGGTTACATAAAAATGAGGCAATTAAGTATGGTCTGATGTTTTTTACTTTTCAGAAAGATGAAGGTAGTGATGCTAGCTTGAGTGATAGCCACGTATCGCCTCCCGCCAAGCGTACCTCAAAACATGCTGATCCTGTGTGCAAAGACAAATCAAAATCACGCAGTACTGGGCAGCGAGAGGAATGGAGCATCTCAACTGGACAGTCCAGGTAACTTGGTGCCCAGAGAAAAATGAAGTCTTACCCATTTTTCCTGTATTGTTAACCTTCTTAAGCAATTTCTGCACTGAGCTGCAGCTCATGCTCTTGAGTATACTTTCGAAGTGTGTTATTTTCATGCAATTTTCTTTTAGTGGAAAAAGACTCTGGAATGTGATCATGACCTTTCAGTTAATACTGATTCTTTTGGAGCTATGTATTTCATATTTATGTACAAATCAAAATCATTCTTGCAATGCTTTATATGTAAGAATGAGTGTGATTCTCTACTGGACATTTGCAGGAATGAGGTATACTTTTAAACTATGTAAATCTTTAAATAGATCTCTTTTCTTGCTTGTTTTTTCTTTTTAACACAGAATAAATTAAATATAACATATTATGTGCCATGATCGTCTGTGAACATATTGAAACTCATGCACCCTCTATATCTTTTAAGTGTAGACATGTACCTGTTAAAAATTCTGAGAAATAAAAAAAATACTTAATGTGGCTGGGAGAATTTAGATCACTATGTCAAATGAAAATTTGGCCAGCATACTGAAGCTTATATTGTTACTCATGTAGAACCCACTGCGACATGTCTTTGCCTCCAAAGCTCTAATAGTGATCTTGAATTGTAGAGCCTTTTCCCAGTTTTGTTGCTTCTACTGGTTTATCCAAAGTGTTTAAATTATAATTGCCTTTAAAGAGCTATATTAGGTTTCTGTTCTGAAACTTAAGGGGAGAGTTAATAGTAGGACATGACATGAGGGAACACAGGAGGGATTAATAAAAGAGATGTTTAGATAATTGGGAGGATTCGTATAATTAGTATTTGGCAATTTTGTCCTCATGTCAGTGTTGTGCATGAAGCAGACTCCTCAGAGGCTACGTGTCACTAAGATTTTGAAGTCATAGTATATCTTGTAACATTCTGTGTTTAAAGTTTATTTTCATAGTATAACTTTTGCTTGGCAAAAGAGTGTTAACGTTATTTGTGTGTCTAATACAATTGTTTCCTAGGTTAACTTCCCAGCCTGGTGCTACACTACCAAATGGACGTAGCTTATGTAAGTGTATTACAGTGGACCTCTTCTGTCTATTTTTACATTTAACAATTTTATGTCAATGATTTTAAGTTGCATATACTTTTGATAACTTTACTGATTACTCTGACCATTTTGACAAGGAAAGTTACTGTTTTGGCTCAGTTTTCTTCTGTCAACATCTTGGATGTTCTCTGTGGACATGGGGAACATTCTTAGATGAAATTCCATTTCTCTTCTCAATTCAGACCTCTTGGCCACAATCTTGATGTTTTCCTTAATTCCCAAATTTACTGTTATGAACTAATTTTGGCCATCCTCTCCCAGCTGGTCTCTTTAATTTACTTATTCTCTTTGCTCATTCAAAATTTGGCCTTCTGTGGTTCTTTACATAACCCTGCTATTGCTTTAGAGAGACCTGCCTTGTCTGCAGCTCCTGCTACCTTAAACAATTTTCCTATATGCTTGTACCTTACAAACTTGCCACCTCATTGCATATCTCAGCTAAAACCACATTGTCTTTCATGTCTCTTTTTCATCAATTTCATCTTGTTTAGTTCTATGTTGGCTCTATATGTTGACCCATAAGCATATTTTGTATTTTTATTATTTGTTGTTGTGCCTAAGGAACAATCAGGAGTGGGATCTCTTTTTTGTATGGCACTGTACAGAGTAGCTGGTATGGATTTGCTTGTGAAATCAATATGTTGTATCTGACCTTTTGATACTGTACTTGAAAGACTATGAATTGAAACTGAGGCCAAGCATGCATTTTAGTGTTGATTTTAACTTAAAAATATTGAATGGATATTTAAATACCAAATTTTCATCATAAAATAAGATTATCATATAAGGAAACAGGCTTGAGTCTGAAGAAATAGGTTGTAAAATAACTTTGATAGGAATTTAAAAATATATTTCTTTAGTGAATATAAGGGTGCTTATGCTGTGCTCCATAACTTTTGTTTTATTGTCCTTGCAAAGTATTCTCTTATTAATTCTTATTTGTGAAATGTTGTTTCCTGCATTTTGAAGTAGTAATACAAATTTCTCTTAGCTCTCAAAAGCCACCCCCTTCGAGGGGAAAAAAAGGGAGATGGGGACCATGCTTGCATAAACGGAGATATAGAAGTCAGAAAAAGTTGTCGGTCCAGGAAAAACAGATTTGAAACTTTGAATCAGAGTTTATTGTTTGATCAGCTAGTAAACAGGTATGTGGGGATACTTCAGTTGTATTCACAAAGCATCTTAATGATTGTTTTAAAAGTTAGAAAATCTTGTCTTCCAGTGCCATCTATGTGTTTTATTGTGGGAATGTATTAGCATTGAGGTAAGCTAGATTGTGGTTTGAGTTACAGGCTGGGTCCTGTGCTGTAACTGCCTGTGTTATCCATGCTCTAAATGCAGAGCAATTTGCCAGACTTGCACTGAGGAGTAAGCTACTCTGTGTTTACACTTGGATAAAACGTGTATGTTGGCAGTTATTGCAGAGTGACTGACATGCTGTAAATCTACATTGTAGTTTGTTTCTTAGTAAACTGTTTATGTAGTGATATCCTAAATGTGATGTAAATTGGTGATCAGCAGTGCTTGGAAGCATTCTAGATTTTGCTTGTATGATTTTGATCATAAAATGCCAAAAGTTTGTAGCTTGTTTTTGTTTTTGTTTTTTTTTCCATTTGTTAGTAATTCACACAGGGTGGGTGTCACTTTTTGACATTTACTGTGCAGACAAAGTAGGTCAGAGAGGGAGGCATGGTCTGGTCTGAGCACAGGAATGGGAGCCAGAAATACTTTTCTCGAAATATTTTTTCCCTGTGGCCCTGGGCAGGTCACTTAATATGTCATCATTTTCCCACCTCTAAAATGCATTTTAATAATCACATCTTTGAGAGACTGCTCCTGGGAAATGCTTTAAACAAACATTTACTTGCCAAGTATGATCTTTATTCTTAAATGCATTCTGTTGAACCTTTATTAATTTTGCTTTTTCAATTTAGTAAGTACTTGGTATCAGTTTACAAATTTATATTGAGTTACATTTATTTTTCTAGTTGCAGTAGAATCTTCCTCTCCCTATCAGCAATAGGAGGAAGTCTACCATGAAGTTTGTAATTTGATAAGATCATGGTACTGAAGTCTGTATATGAACTTGTGCTGTTCACACTGATAACAGAGTGTCCCGTAATCATTGGAGAATTTTAAGAACAGCTTAGACTAATGTCTATCAGGAATTATTTAGATATTGTGTAATTTGTTCTTGCCTGCAGAGCAGGTGGACTTTTCCAGGTCTTCCAACCCTATTTTCTTTGATAGTGAACTGCTACATCATTTTACTTTAAGTGATTATGCGCATGACAGATATTTTAGAAGAATTGTTTGAAATTGAGAGTGGCACTCCATAATGAAATCTTAACTTTACTGACTTCTGTAACCAGAACTTCACAGACTTCTTTCTTGGCAGGCTTCACCCATAGGATTTACTTTTAAACAGCTTGAAAGAAAGGAAGTGAAAGTTTCTCCCTTAGAATTATTATACAATTATAGTAGAATTCCAGTGGAAATCTGCCATAATATCTGTGGAAAGCAGTAACTTGGTGTTCAGGACAGGTGGCCAAATAATTGACTTGGCCTGGGTAATACTCTGTAGTTTTCTTCCTTAGCAGTGAAGCATCTTGACCAAGGTTATTATTTATACACCTCCATTGTTTTGGCAGCTGTTTACAAATATTTCAGATAATGAAAATTTAGACTAATTAAATAGTAGAAGAGAAACGATAGTGAGGACAAATGCTGAATGATGAAATTCTAGGTGTTACTGATTTAACATTTGAAAAAAACCCAAACCTTTATGTATTAGTGACTTCCTGAGGCCAGGGTAAGACTCTGTAAAGCTTATGGGGTGGAGGCATTAATTGCTTTCCCAATATCATAATTATGTAGGTAAAAAGATTTACTTTCTTATTCCAGAAATATAACCTTATTTGACATCTAAGTGATTCCGAATTTATATGCTACAATTTACACTGGGCAATAATTTTTTTTTTAAATGTTGAAGAGGCTACAACCTGATTTGAGCCTTGAATTTTAATAGTATTAGCATTTCTTCCTTTGCATGTGCCTTAGCTTATATTCTGCAGGTTAATATTTCAGTTTTCTTTATTATGGTTGGTTTTGCCATTAATTGATAAATTGAAGTAGATATCCTAAAACTTTCAGATTTTAATTCATTTGTTTTTTTTTAATTGACTTGTAGGCCTTGGAATAGCCAAGTTCTGTATGTTAAGTTGATGGATGTTATTTAAAATGTTGCACGTCTTCTATTTTAAGACTAAATTTTTTGTGTTAACTGTTGCATATATTTTAGTACTGCTGAAGCTGTCCTACAGGAAATGGATAATATTAACATCAGGCGAAATAGGCGGTCTGGGGAAGTAGAACGGCTACGGATGTGGACAGATACAGAATTTGTAAGTGCAGAGTGTCTCAAATCTTGGATAAAACAAATATCAAGAGGAAATGCATTTGTTTTTGCAGTATCTGTGCATTTGTCTGTAGCTCTGTCAAAAGGTTGCAGATCCTCTTCAGTGTATAACATTAAAAAACTTCATAAATTCAGAGCAGTATTAATAGTGTATTTATTGCTGAATTGACTGCCATGCTCTCATGATGTATTGCAGTGGTTCTCCTTTGGTTTGAAGCATGCTTTGGTAGTCTGGATACAGGACCAGGGACTTAAATGTGCTTTGTTACCTCAAACAGCTTGATACTGATGTTAACTATGTATTAGATGGACTTAGGTACTGAGAGACTTATTTTACCACTTATGAAATGAGACTGCTTTTGTAGTCTACCTGTGGAGGGCTTTATTGGAAAAACACGAGGTAGAGATTGTGTAGTGTTACTTAGTAACTGCAGGCTAACATTATGAGTGACATGGGACAGTACTGATGGGAGTGTATGTGAATTTTATTCCAGGAAAACATGGATATGTATTCTCGAGTGAAAAGAAGGAGGAAATCACTGAGGAGAAATAGCTATGGGATTCAGAACCACCATGAAGTGTCCACAGAAGGGGAAGAAGAAGGTATGGGTTGTAAAGAATTCTAAGGGTTTGTCTGAAACCCCTTAGAATTACTTATTATAATTACTTATTGCTTTGTACTTAAAACCCAAAGCTCTTCTCAGTGTAAGATAGCACTGCATTGGACTACAGAAAGTAATTTGGTTTTGGATATGGATTTGGAGTTACTAAATAGAACAGTTAATAAGTACACTTCAGTGTGTAGTTATTTGCAATAAGTACAGTACAAGAAGTTTTGGAGATCTTTAGTGTTCTTTAAACAAAATGAAGTTTAAGTAGCAGAAGGAAGCCTGTTTTCTACATTTTTATGTACTATGCTTCAATACTCTTTCGTAACAGTAAGTAATTGGATTTTTCCTTATAATCCCTGCACAGTCCTCTGGTGGAAGTCAGGATGTGATGCATGTAGTGTTACAACTATACTTGTTCTAACTGGCTTGCTATTTCTCATATACCGAATGACCATTACCAGAAGGAATGTGTAACAGTTCTGCATCCTTTGTTTGGGGAATGTATTAATTAAAAGTCTCTGTTTTCTGTCCATCCACTGAATTTTAGAAGGCTTGTAGGCATACAGCTGCATTTGAAATTGTACTTTCCTTTAAAATTTTGGATTCACTGGCTAGCGGCTTCAAAAAGTATTGAGAAGGAAGGGATTATGGCTAACTTTGATGGCATGGTCAACAGCCTACTTGGCTTCCTTAAGAGATCAGACTCAAATTTCAGGGATCCATACTGGGTTCAGCATAGTGTATCTTGATTTATAAGTGAAACTGCTGGAAGAGGTAAGGGTTGTTGCAGTTTATAAGAATGCTGTCTTAATTCTGGGATGCATAGATGGAAAGTCTGGTCCTGTTAATAGGTGGACCTCGGTGGTGCCTTTATGCAGTGCATTATTTGCTTTGTGCAAAAATGGTATTGTGCATAATAAAGTTGTACTTATTTTCATGCTGTGTCAAATACTAGATTTTCTGAGGCTCCTATGGGAGAAGAGACAAAAGACATTATTCTTAATTTGAAGGAAAAATTGCTAAAGAAAAGGTAGTAGAAGTGATGCTTGAAGTATTTCATAACTAAAACTAATTTGACTGCATTTATTTTTTTTTCTTTTTTTCCAGAACTTTCTGTGGGAAACTAGAAGGAAGTTTGACAGTTTGCTGTAGATTTATCTTCAAATTTCCTGTGATTTACCAGTTAGTGTTAATCAGAGGGAAATAATTCTCAGTGACCATTACAATGCTAATTTTTAGGATGAAGATAGCTCTGGCATCAAGTAGAAGTGTTCTGAAAATATTTTTTTTCCCCAACAGAGTCCCAGGAAGAAGATGGAGATATAGAAGTGGAAGAAGCTGAGGGAGAAGAAAATGATCGGCCATATAATCTCAGACAGAGAAAAACTGTTGAAAGATACCAGGCACCTCCAATAGGTGAGGAACTAGACAGTGCTCATGGGGTCCTGCTCTACTGAGCTCTGAGAATACATGGGTGTGGGAAGGGAAAAGTTGGATGACTACTCTTCATCCCTGACCGAGTTCCCATGCAGCCCAGGGCTGACTTGAAGTTACAAGAATGTTAAGGTCATTGCCCAAATGACTCTTCAGCACAGACAGGACTGGGACATTGACCATCTACCTATGAAGCCTTCTTCAGTGCTTGACATCCTTCTCAGCAAAGAAACGTTTCCTAATGTCAAGTCTGAATTTGCCCTGATGCAATTTTGAACCATTCCCACATGTCCTGTCACCATACCCCAGGGAGAAGACATCAGCAACTCCCTTTCCACTTCCTCTGTTTAGGAAGCTGTTGTCCCTCAGCCTCCTTTCTCCAAACTAGACAAACCCTGTGTCCTTAGCCATTCCTCAAAGGACGTGCCATTAAGGATCCGTACAGGATTGAGTGTAGTGTCTCTTAATTTTGAACATTTTAATGCTTCTGCTTAACATAATATATTCTATGCATATTTGGTTTAGGTTAGTGCTGTATGCAGTGTGTTCAGGCAACTTGGAAATTGAGTCTGTGATAGAGAAACGCTGTGTTTCATTTGTTAAGAGAAATTTCAAGACATCCATTTTGAGCAGCTGTGAAGAGGTTTCTGTGTATGGTTTCACGTCACGCAAATAAAGTAAAAGTGCTAGTGCCCTGAATGAATTGCAGCCTGTGAAACAAAGAATAAGAATTTTGATTTCCCTCCTCCTCACATCCAATAATGTGATTGGTAAAGCAATAATTTAGGACTTCCATGCTGCATTTAGATTAGTTCCTTATTCAGATTATTATTCTTTTGTAATTGATGCAACTTCTCTTATTCAGTGCCAGCTCATCAAAAAAAGAGGGAAAATACATTGTTTGATATTCACAGATCTCCTGCAAGAAGAAGCCATATCAGGTAAGTGTCAGTCTTTTGGTATGTAGTTGTTTGCTTTCCCTCAGTGCTTTTCTGTTAGCTTTTGATTTTCAAAACATTCTGGAGTGATTGTACAGTGCATTCACACATGTGAGTGGGTGTTGAATTATATCTTGGGTTCAGATCCTGATCAGCACACAAAAATGAATTTCATAGCACTTCATTATGCCAATAGAAGCTTTGTGATAAACAGAATGGAAACAGGTATGCTGCAAGTGCAGAAAAGAGTTGCTGACTGTTTTCAAACTGGTATCAAACTGAGCACCTTTGTGTATAGAAGATGTAATGTACATTCTCTGATATTTCTGAAATACTCAGTTTTCTGAAATACTGTCGTAGTAAAATAAGAAATTGTTTATGCAGCTTTTGAGTAACTTTACTTAGATTCAGAGTAGAAGTTAAACTACAGTACATGTATTTTGTAGAACTGTTCTGCTGTTCAGAATTAATGACTGCTTAAAAAGAGACCATGTGCTTGAGGGAAATACAAAGATTTTTCAAAGAATACTTAGAGGGAAGCTCCAAACTGAGTAAGGACATCCTGATGTGGTTGGAAGCTGTCTAAGTGCAGTTTCTGCCTGGTGAACTTGAGCATCTTACTGACTGTGAATACTCAAGTCACACTTGCTGAGATAACATGGAATAGGCCATGTATCTTATGGGGATCTACCATTTTAGTAATGTTCATGTTGAAATCAGATGTTATTCCCTACTGAGATTATTTTAATACATAACAAAAATTTGCCTGCATTCTAAGCCTGAACTGTTGCTGCTTCAATTTTATTTTTTATAAAAGAATCAAGATGTGCTATTCTACTGCAAAAAAGACTGAGTTTATGTTTATTTTGCCCCTTTAATAGGAGAAAGAAGCATGCCATTCACAGCAGTGACACAACCTCTTCAGATGAAGAACGTTTTGAAAGAAGAAAATCCAAAAGCATGGCCAGAGCAAGAAATAGGTATCAAAACATTCTTGGTCTTTATGAGGGTTTGATTTTTATTGTTCATAAGAAAACAAGTAGAACTATTCTATAACGTTTATCAGTTCTGCAGGTTTTTTTTGATTTTGGCTGTAATTGCCTGCTGACACAGTTTAGGAGTATTCCTAGTTATATATTAAAGTAGATTTGAAGTCTTAGGAGTAGATAATTAACAATAGTGATAAAAAGGTGGAAAGATAAGAATATCTGATTCAGTTGGATTATAAACCAAGCACCTTCTGTCAGTTAAAATAGATTTTTATTCTTGGTGGTGTTTGGTCTGATTTAGTTCAGTTGTACTCCTAGTACTAGCTCTTATTCTTCTCTCTTCCTGTTGTATAGCAATACATATTCAGACTCAATGCATACTGTTTTGACCTTATATTTATTCACCATTTATCTAAAAGTGGAGAATCTATAAGGTATATCAGTAAATTTACTTACTGCCACAGATACAATAGAGAGAACGGAACAAGGAAAAAAAGCGTTTTCTCATCTTTTTTCCATCTTTCCTGTCTGACACACTGATCCCTTCTCCATCCTGAGCAATTCCAGCAGTACAACTAAGTGTAGTTCCAAGTATAACTTGCATCTTCTTGGTACCTTTCTTCCTCCCTTTAGCAGTGTATTTGGCCTGATGCAATATCTGTGTAGGGTCTTAAAGCTTCATATACACTAAGATGTGAGTTATGATTGGTCTGCCAGAAATATTTTTCTCTGACTCTAATGAACTATATTTTGAAAAATCTGTTTTCCTTCTACTCTTAATCCTTTTCTTACCACACTGAACATATGCAGTTCCTCACTGTCAGTGGAGAGAGTCCTTTTCTTTCAGTCAACATTGTTTTTTCTGTGTTTAATCAAAGTAGTCTGTCCAGCCTACTTCTTCAGATTGAAATACCTCTATGGAAGCATAAAACTAACTTTTTATTTAAGGAACTTCCAGATGTGAAGAATAATTGCCACAATAAAAAGGTTAGTTTTGATTACCTTATCAGAAGGACAGTTGTATCTTTAGGTAGGAAGGCATTTAATCTCTTTGTTCTTCCCATTGCAGCAAAATGATCAAAACAGAACAATATTTATCTGGTGGATTTTTTTGTTCAACAGGTGCCTGCCTTTAAACTTTAGAGCAGAAGACCTAGCCAGTGGAATCCTGCGAGAACGTGTGAAAGTTGGGGCAAGTTTGGCTGATGTTGACCCTATGATTGTTGATAAATCGGTAGGTTTTGTTAGAACTTTTATTTTCCTTCTCCCAATTATGCATAACCATAATTCACCACAGCCTCTTTAGAGCTGAAGTAAATTCATAATAAGCTCGCCGATCTCCGACTTCTTCCAAAGCTGTTTGCAGCCTTAGACTGAGTCTCTGTAGGTGTCCACATATCCCTGGCACAGTTACCTTGTGGACCAAATAAACCTCGTGGGAAACCAAGAGTTGATATTTTCAACTTCTTTTACACTTTCAGAATCCACGGAACTCCTCTTGATCAATGCAGTGTTGTTTGTAACTTGTTTTGAAAGTTCTGGTGTCCTCAACATAAGAAGGACATGGAACTGTTGGAGCAAGTCCAGAGGAGGGCCATGGGGATGATCAAGGGGCTGACGCACCTTCCATAGGAAGACAAGCTGAGAAGGTTGGGGCTGTTCAGCCTGGAGAAGAGGAGGCTGCTTTGGAGACCTCATAGCAGCCTTCCAGTATCTGAAGGGGGCCTACAAGGATGCTGGGGAGGGCCTCTTCATTAGGGACTGTAGTGATAGGACAAGGGGGAACAGGTTTAAACTTACACAGGGGAAGTTTAGGTTAAATGGAAGGAAGAAGTTCTTTACCATGAGGATGGTGAGGCGCTGGAACAGGTTGCTCAAAGTGGTAAATGCTCCATCACTGGCAGTGTTCAAGGCCGAGTTGGACATAGCCTTGGGTGACATGGTTTAGTGTGAGGTGTCCCTACCCATGGTAGGGGTTTTTAACTAGATGATCTTAAGGTCCTTTCCAACCCTAACTATTCTATGATTCCATAAGTAAAGGTACTTTTGTGGAAAGGTGTTTCAATACATGTTTTTTATGCTTTGTTTCTTTTTCTAAGGTGCGTTTTGATAGTATAGGGGGATTGAGCCATCATATCCTTGCACTTAAGGAGATGGTAGTGTTTCCTCTTCTCTATCCAGAAATATTTGAAAAATTCAAAATTCAGCCACCAAGGTAGGTGTATTGACTTTGATTATTATATTTCATTTTATTAAGTTCTGAAGAATGCTTCTCTTGAAAACCCATAGGAGATTGATTCTTTCCCTGAAGTGTTTTCAGTTCAAATAGACTTCCGTGTTTGCTACCCCACTTGTCTGTCTATATAATAAGTGGGATGAAGAGTTACAAAATTCAACTTTATTTTTCTTGTGGTAGGAAGTTAAACTTTGTGATTTGGTAAAAGTAAGAATTCCCAAGTGTTCTATTTAGTAGTACCTTGCCTTTCTTCCATTATGTTATCAAGTATTTTACTAAATCAAGCTAAATGCTGGTGTTTCTTCTATAGAAGTAATCTCACTAATGTTAGATTATGGTTTTAATATTTATCAGGTGTCTTGGTGTGTGATTTAGATGGGTACACATAATCTAAGTAAATTAAAAATTTTGGTATGTTTTTGGCATTTGAAGGACTTGAGTCTCTCCAAAAAAAGTAACAGACACTGATTCAAGTATTACCTGAGATTTAATTCTTGAGGAAGTATTTAGCTTGTGTAAAACAGTCCTTTGGAAGCTTAATGTGCTTTTGATTAATGTTTTCTACAAAGCAGAGATTTACTGATTTGAAGCATAAAACAAGCTTAGATCTTATGAATTATGTTGAATACACTAGATAATAATACTAGAACTTCAGTCTTTCTTCTCCAGGCTCCCTGTCTTCATTATAAAATTTGACTTGGAGTTTTTCAGGAGACATAAAATGAGTTTGTGACTGTGTTGATCCATTTATCTTCAGGGGCTGTTTATTCTATGGTCCTCCTGGAACAGGTAAAACCTTGGTAGCTAGAGCTCTAGCTAATGAATGCAGTCAAGGAGACAAAAAGGTGGCTTTCTTTATGAGGAAAGGAGCAGACTGTCTCAGTAAGTGGGTTGGTGAATCAGAACGTCAGCTTCGACTCCTTTTTGATCAGGTTAGAAGAAAATACATATTTTTTATAATTTCTCTCTATGTTGTTTGGTTTTGTTTTTTTTTTTTTTTTGTTCTTAGCCAAAGTTATTTGCAGTTGAAACTAAATAACTAAATCTTCATAAATAGTACAGGATTTGTCCAAATTATATATTTAGATGAAAAAAAATAGTGGAATGCTGGGAGCAGTTTTTCTTGCTCTGAAAGGTAAGGAAGAAGGCTCTTAATTTGTTCATTAGTGAAGTAGACAAAGTAGTTTGGGTAAAAATTGGGGGAAAAAAATTAATTGGTGACTTTGAGTTTGGCTAGCATGTTCAAGATAAATTCTACAGAGGAGGATGCAGGATTGCATCAGTTATATGTATTTTAGTGTCCGTATTTGGCTTGGAAGGTGGTGGACAGAAGAGAGAGCCACGTAAAGCAGTGGAATGCAGTTTTCAGACACAGTGTCTAAACAAACAAGTTATGAGCAGATAACGCTCTGCTCTCCGTAACTAAGGCGTCTCTGTTTGTCTCTAATCTCTCCAGCACACAGTAAAAATGATACACTGGTGCCATCTTGCTTATTCAAAAGAGAATGCAGTCTTTTTTTGCTGTGTCTGAAACAGTGCTGGGGTAGAAAATTCAGTTTTATTTTCAGACTGGATACTTTTTAGCAAAGTTGTCTCAGTATGTGGGTTAGTTTAGCATGTTATTGCTTTATAATAAAGTGTTCAATGTTGATGGATCAATTATGAATTAACAGTGAATTTTGTTTTTTTCTTTTGCATACCAGGCATACTTGATGAGACCCTCCATAATCTTTTTTGATGAAATAGATGGTTTGGCTCCAGTCCGTTCTAGTAGACAAGATCAGATTCACAGGTAATGCTTCTTGTATGCTACCATTATCTTGGTAGATCCTACATTAACTTTGTAAACTCAGTTCCCAAGAAAGGTTTTTACTTTTTCTTAAGCCCACTTACACTAGAAAGAACAGACTGTTGATTTGTTCTGGCATCAAAAGTCATCTTTTCAGTTCTTCAGGTAGACTGTAATTTGCTGGGAATGGAATTGTAGTGGAGATTACCCTTCAGCCGCATTATTAACTTCAAGATTTCCACAACATTTCTTCTGGTTGCTGGTTTTGTACTGTAAGCAGATTGTCTGTTACCAGGCCAACGTAGAAAAGAATTGAAAAAAATCTTTCTCTAAAACAATGAATTGTAATGCTTTGTAAATGACCTGGGCAGCCCTGTCATTTTCTGGGTGTGCAGATTTATCTTGAGTTGCTGTTGTGTCTTTTTTTTTTTTTTTTAAATGTTTTTTACATCGGTTTTCTGCTGGCTGAAATTTTTCCTGTCTGCCTTCAATCTCAGTGTTACTATGGTTTTTAGGGCAATGCATTTGTGTCTTTCATCCTATACATGACATTTGTCTGTCTTCCTCCATTCAAATGAGGGCATGAGGAAGGAAATTTTGAAGGCAGCAGGCAAGGAGGTTATGGGAACCTTTGTCTTGATGCATCTTCTTGATGCATTTTTCTTCTGCTACAGTTGCTCTAAACAGGACAATACATACTCTGTTCATTAAATAGCTTCCTGAGCCCACACTTCCCAAAACATTTAAAGGGGGAAGTTTAACTTTGGTGCAATCCCTACTGGAGTCATAATACTAAATATAATACAGATGATATTAAAAGTTTCCTTCTGGTTTTGAGTCTTGAAACAGATGTGCAACAGTTTGTTTGTTTTTTTTTTTTTTTTTTAAACTTTTTTTCCCTTGAAACTGAATGTTGCAGTTAAAAAAGTAAAAATTCTGTCAATGTTCCCTCCACATTCTTTTTTTGAAAACTCTCTTTTAGCTCTATAGTGTCTACTCTTCTTGCCCTAATGGATGGACTGGATAATAGAGGTGAAATAGTTGTAATTGGTGCTACAAACAGACTGGATTCTATAGATCCTGCACTCAGGAGACCTGGTCGCTTTGACAGGGAGTTTCTTTTCAACTTGCCTGATCAAAAGGTAAAACTTTATAGAGGAGTTATGTACTAGAGATGTTTATTAATAACAAATATTTGAATGCCTGACAACCAAACTTATGAAATAATAAAATGCATTCTTACTTGTAAGAATGTTTAATTTTAGGAAGACATTTTTAGTAAAAGCACATTATGTACATAAAGTTGTACTGAACTTCAAATCTTCAAAATATATTTTAAACAGTCAGTTAAATTGTTTGCATTAAATTGAATAGCTGATCTAAAACTGATGGTTTTGTATGGATTTGTATAATGATCTCCAACTATTGAAGTTTTGGAAGTTATGGTAAGTGAAAATAACTTTATTGACATGTTGACTGCTGAGCATAGAACAGTTGTAGACACAAAGCTAGACAACAGGAACATTTTCTTTTTCTAGACTTCTGTAATGTCAGCCATAATATGTACCTTAAATTTACTTTCCATGTTGACAGGTGTATTTGGATTCTGTAGAATTTTGAAATTAAATAGATTTAGAATTCATGTTTATGTAAAGTGCTACACTGCAGTAAATTAATTGGTGAGGCATTTGTCAGTAGAATCTGTTAATCATAGGTGCAGCAATTAAAAATTAAATTAGAAAATTATAATTCTTCATAGAACACGAGGTTTGATCATTTAATGTATAATAGTGTTGATTAAACAGCAATTAAAGTGTGCAACTGGTATACTGAAAAAATTACTATATATATATGACATTAAAAAAGAAGGGAAGACATTTGCTCTTGACTTTTGAGTGCTAAGTTCTATTTTATGTATCTCAGCGACCTGTCAAAATCAGGTAAAATAATTTTACACTCGCCTGAATAAATAATATTTTTGTCTAAAAATATTATGACATGGAATTTTCTTGCTAATTCTGAGTGGGTTTTTTCTCTCCTTTTTTTTTAATTAGGCAAGGAAGCACATTTTGCAAATTCATACCAGGGATTGGAACCCCAAATTGTCAAATCCTTTCTTAGGAGAACTGGCTGAAAAATGTGTTGGTGAGTGTTAACAATGTTTGTACTTTTACTGTAGATGCTTTCTCTTCTGTGTTAAACCTTGAAGGTATGTTAAATATATCAGGGTATTTTATTATTTCTACCTTTCTAAAGTTTTATACTTTCAACAACACACTTTTTTTTATAATAACAGAAATGCTTATCTTACTATAAGAAACTGCTGAGTAGCTAGTAGTCATTTGAAAACAATTATGTTTCCTTTTGTAACATCACTGTCCTCATACAGGATACATACCCTCAAAATGAAGTGGAAATTGGAATCTTTAGGTAGACTGCACATTATAGTAATGTATTACAGAAGAGATAGGGAGACTTGGTTTTGTTCTATCCTCTTGTGGAAAGGAAAACAAAATCAGTACTTGTGTGGGTTTTTTTTTGATTTTGTTTTTACTGACTCGCATGCTCTCCTCTGACATAAATCCAACAAACTAACCAGCCTTTCTAAGGATGAATTTTTTCCATATTGCTAGCACAGAGCAACCTCAAAATATAGATATAGGTGGGGGGGTGGAAAAAGCACCACACCATGAGTACATTAAATAAACCTTTGGAGTGCCCAAAGACCTGCTGTACTGAATGGAGGATGGTTGTTCAAGATAAATCTGCTGCTTAAAAGTTCATCAGAAATAAACCCATGTATTTTTATAGTGAATTTAACAGAGGAAATGACCTAAAACACAAATCACAATCTCTTCTCAACAATTTGTCATGCAAAGATTCATTCTCTGTCAGTCATCTGCTTGGAGAAGCACTGAAGTTCTTAGAAACAGGATGATCTCAAATACCTGTGCATTGGAATCCATCATCAGAGAAATAAGAAATTTAAATAGAACATCAGCCCATTCAGTCATCTACAGTACATCCGAATTATCCTCTTCATCTACAGGGACATCTATCATCGAAGCAGCATCCCTCCGCTTTTGATGCACAAAGACCTCCACAACTTCTGGTGAGGAGAAAACATAACTGTCCAGCAAACACCAGTTTAAGCTTTGCCGGGTATAAGACAGCATGTACCAAACCCTTTTTGTGTAAATTCTGCTTGATTTGTACAAAGACTTGATGCTGCTTAGTGGGAGAGAGGGGAATAGGTGGGATAAACCCAGTTGTGTTAGAAAATTCACCATATTTCTGCACTGAGAACACAAGTTTGTATTTTAAAATTTCAGACCATTGGGAAGGCTGCTTGTAAGTTTGATTGGAACCCATTCTTTGTGCTCAATAAAGCCTTGTCAGTTCTTTGGAAAAGTCAGCTAACAAAAAAAAATACCATTTCCTGTTTTTTTTTTTGTTTTTCCTACTGTCCAGCTACTGTGCATTTGATTGTCTCCATTCAGTATCTTGGAATTTTAATTTTTCCATACATCCAAGATTAAAACCTTCTGACTGTTGCAAGGACTTTTAAACCAGCTGAAGTAAGACTGGTTTATCTTCTCCATCATGAGATTTCCTCATCATTTCTATAAGTGAAAACTGCAGCAACTAATTATTTAAACAGAGTTTTCAAGATTCTTTGCAGCCATTGCAAATTGGGCTCATTGGCACACTTGTCATGTAAGATACAGTATATACAGTTCTGGGATTTCCTCTTGTGTGCAGGTTTTGTTTAAAAACCAACAAACATTCCTCCCTGCAAAAGAAACCCACCCAACACTCTGTCTTCCCCAAGTAAAAGCTGCCTAGGCTTAGCAGGCTTTTTGCCCAGCATGGTTTATACCTCTCTCCGGTTTAGCAAACTTGGCAACACTTAACTACAAGAGTATGGATCCTAATGAAGAAAGCTGCTGAAATATTACCAAAGTAAATGACTTTGGGGAAGCAGGTGTATGTGCGACTCGGAACTTTTTAACATCCAGGGGTATAATTATAATGAAATGAGAAGGGAAAAGCCCCAGGACTTGTGAAAAATAGGTTATTTCCTGAGGGTTGATTTTTGTCCCAGATGCTAAGGATCACATACCTTTTTGGAGATTTCTGTATATGTGAGGATTAAAGAACCCACTTCACTGAATGGCTGCATGACTGCAATGTGTGTGAGACAAAGTGAAGCAGCTTGGGGAGAGTACAGAATTGCTCAGAAGACCTCACGCTGATGTCTTATTAGTACTTCAATAAACACAAGTAATTATTGCTTTTTTTCCTTACTGGAGATGAGCCTCTGATATCCTGAACTTTTAAAATCCTTCCTTCTCTCTTGTGCTTACTTCATTGTCCTGAATGATAACTTCCTGTAGGTAGGTGGACTGCTACTTTTTAACTCAGTCTTACAGGAAACAAAACAAACTAGCAACCAAGAAAAATGCATCTGTCATCTTGCAGCTTAATCTTTTTGTGCTGTAGTAAAAGTTATTTAAATAATGCTAAATAGAATTGTAAAGAATCAAACTGTCACACTCAGGATGTTAAAAGATGGTGTTAAAAATACTCTGTTCTGTCCTTATTACTGCAGGAGTATTTTGTAGCAAAATGACACCTTGTTTCTTTCCTAATCTATTGTAATAATGGAGGGGGAAGTTTTGGCATTAGTGTTTGTTTTTCACAATCTTTTGAGGAAAAAAAAAAGGAAAAAGGAAAAAAAAAAAACCCAATTATTTCTCATTTCCATCATCATGCTGGGTTGTTGGCTAACTCTCTTTCCCTGCAATCCATTTTAGGAGTTTTGGGGAGTTGCATGACAAATTGAAAAATTGGTCAAGTTAATTCACCTAAACATCACCCAGTTCCGTAGCAGTTTGTCACAGGTTTTTGGGGTGGATATTAGGCAGTGTTTTAAAGAAGACATGATTTCTGCACTACAGGGGTGAAAAAGTATGGCTTTAAAATTGCAGTGATCAAAATGCATTCTTTGGAAACCTACACAAGAATCCACTTGTTTTCCATCCTGCTCTTTGAAAGTTATACTTCAAAAATACTTAGCATAGTGTCGTGGCAGTGGGTAGAACAAAATGGGTACTTGACAAGAATACTTGTTTTGTGCTTAAGGCGTGCTTGTACATTTTGCGTGCCAAATTGAACATCCTTTGTGAGCTTCAAAGAATGGAAGGACAAACACTGAACCTTGGTGTTTATATTATAGTGTCAATTTGGGAAAAATAAGTTCAGGTTATTTACAGTTGGCATGATAGATTTTATTTGGGTTTGACAATACTTTACTACATTTTTCTTCCTCTTCATCAGTATGCATTTACTATTTAGAACTAAAAATGCTTTTAATTTCTATGGGATTTTACCAGTTTTCCTGTCACTGAAATGGATGTACAGTATGCACAAGAGAGTCCCTCAAAAAGAGACACCAATTATTAGTCTTCAAATGTAATTGCTCCTGAGAAATCAAAAGTAGAAATGGAGACTAATTGTGTATCTGATCACCTGAGAATTTAATTTTTAAAATAGGCTACAGGCTATTATTTCCTAATTTTGCAATTCTTTGGAGATGTACAAGCGGTGATTAAAATGACTGTTAGAAAGTGATATTACAGCATTTATTAATAGAAAAATTAAAGGATGTAGCTCCTGAGCTGCTGAATCTTTTGTCATGAAGATGCTAAACTAGTTTTTAAGGTGACAGGTATTCAGGTTGCTATATCTCTAGCAAATCTTTGATTTAAGTTTTGGGTTAGTGTCCCTCAGCAATTTTTGTTTGTTGGATGAAAAGTGGACTGGTTTAAATGGGATTGTGAACAAAGCAGAATTTAGAGAAAAAGCCTTGGTTTTGAGTTTTCCGATGCACCTGTAGATACTGTCTAATGGGTCCACATGGTTGATGGAGTTTGTCTGCATGATTTTGATTATTTATGATTGAGGTTAGTTAAATACAGCCTTTGTGCTGAAAATAATTCCATATTGATTAATATAGTGGATATAACACATTTCAAATGTCATGTTTATTTACTTCAGGATAACTTGTGAATGTGAATTGCTACATACTTCTACATTGAGTTTATACCATTGTAGCTACTAATCTTACTATAAAATTGGAAAGCTTAGTTTAGAAGTTGCAGAAGGAGTCTGATATTTATGGTGATCTTCTGGTTGGTGGGGTTGTTTTTTGTGGTTTTTTTTTTGTTCAGATTTTTTCCTTTGTAAAAAGTTATTTTTCAAGTATATATGAGAAACTCATGTGGAATTTGGAGTCTCACCTTATTCAAGTCACCTTTATAGCTGAAAAAGTTGTATCTTTTATTATTATCTCCCAAATTTATGTCTGAAAGGTGGAGATGGAAGATTGTCTTACATATTGTTTCCTTTTTAATTTTTCAGCACTGTATGGAATCAGCCTTGTTCCTTGTTGCTGTATGGATCTTGTAAAAATGTGCGTGCCAGCAGCACATCAGAGGATAGAGAAAAAAGTAGGGTTCAGTTTTGGGACCCTGTGCTGCCAAAAGACCAATACAATCATAGAGAAGAAAAATGATTAAAGAGAAAATGCAGAGAAGAAAAAAGGCAAAAGCTGTAGGACTGGGAGGAGGATGAAAAAAGTCAAAGAAAAGTTAACTGAGAATAATTTAACCAAAGAATTGATTAATTAGTTACTATAAGCACTTCACTGCAAACCCATGAACTTCTATGTGGCAGTACTTCACTGCAGCATGTTTTCCTATAGCAACTATAATTCTCTTAAAGACTTTTCCCACTGGAGTAGTATTTCACATTTTTTGAAAAGTGGAACTGTGGTGCTACAAAATACTGTGGCATATTATTGTCTCTTGCTGAGAGACATGGAAAAATTTGAAATCTAATTTCTAGCTCTGGGGAAAAATCCCAAACTATTAGTACTGCAGAAAACATGGAGGTATTAAGTCTCTCAGTATTTCATAATTATCAGATCTGTTTTTTTCAGTGATGATGAAGCAATTATAGGTAACCACCTGTAGATATTGATGAAGCCGGTCTAAATTAAAATTCTAGTGGTCTTTGATAGTTTTTCTAGTCTTCTGGTTATATTAGTAAAATTATGAAACTAATGAAAAAGTCTGAAAATATTTCTTGATAGTAAAATTTCACATTTTTCCAGAGTCCACAGCATGCTTTTATAACAAGAGATTTCATCTCTTCCATGTTCTACTCACGAAACATTTCTCTTTATACTGCTCATTTTCTCAGTCTGTAAAAGTTTAACGTTGGTAATGTTCATCCAGTAGAACAAAATTACTTTGCTATTAAAAATTATATTCATGTAGAGGTATTAAAATAAAAAAGGAGGGAGACTGACTGGTTAAAATTGCACACATACTTTAGACAATATTAAGAAAAAGAAAGCCATGACAGAGCAATAACCCTGGGCTGAAAATACGCTATATATTGTGCTATATAGTGAAAACATACGTCAGTGTGGAATTATTTTCTTACTGTATTTCAGTATTCCTGGACATAATTTCTTGGTACATAACATAGTCGCTGGATTATGACGTGATGTCTTTTGGCAGATACTTTGTGGACATTGACAATTAAGTATTACTGATTGTTTTTAGCTTTAGGCATTTACGTAGCACAGCCATGCTATTTCATGGGAGATATTTTTGTTTTTGTGTGCACTAGGGTACTGTGGAGCTGACATAAAAGCACTTTGCACTGAGGCTGCCTTGATTGCCCTGAGACGACGCTATCCCCAGATTTACGTGAGCAGTCAGAAACTGCAGCTTGATGTTTCTTCAGTAGTTCTCAGTGCGCAGGATTTTTATCATGCAATGCAGAATATTGTGCCTGCTTCCCAACGTGCCGTGACATCTTCAGGACATGCATTATCTCCTGTGATCAGACCACTGTTGGAGCGTACTTTCACTAACCTTCTCGAGGTTTTACACAAAGTGTTCCCTCATGCTGAATTCAGCCAGGGTGACAAAAGTGAAGGTATGTGGTTTCGTTTGGGCTTTCATTTCGCAAATGTTTGCATTTGGAAATGTTCCAAATCCAAATACTGGAAGAATTTCAACTGGCTTTCTTGTATTGCTAGCCCTAAACTTGGTGTGTATTTGGTTCAGAGTGTTTGTATGTAAATACAATCCACTTGGATGGTCAGAATAATTTTTGCTGATTCTAAGCTGCTGTGGAATTTAATAAACTGACAGGTATAGACCAAGATCCCATAGGAATGAGTGCCACCTGAAAAAAGGGGAGCCCCCAAGTAATTTACAAATTAGATGGAAGAAATAATGGAGATAATCAGGCAAAACAAAATAAGGTAGTAAGATAATGTTGTGTTGGTAGTAGGACCTGGAATTGGTGCTCCTGTGTTAGTATGTTAGGACCTGGAATGGATGTTCCTGTCTTGAGTGTCAGTTATCTGTGCCCTGTCATTTGTCGAAGGGGCAGAAACAGGCTGCAAAGGAGTTATGCGAGGAGCTTGCAGCACAGCTGATGAGATTGTGGTTAGCTGAGGTACCCAAGCCTATGCAAGGGTCATCAACTGGTTAAGGAGAAAGTCCTGAGGCTTCCCTCCCCTTGAACTGGCCCAGTTCACTCCTGATCCTCTGAGGTGCTTCTGCTGGCTTAGCAAGCAGAGAACTATTTGCTGTTTTGTTGAGTTAGCTTTTTGACAACTTAATGAGTAAAATCAACTCACTAAAGGATCAGATGTACGCCAAAACACTGGTGCAGTGGAAGCAATGTGAGTGCATTGAGAAATCTGGGAATAGCAAGGAATGCAACTGACTGTTTTGAGTGGCAGTCAATAGGTTCTGTTTTTTTCTTTTTACCTAATTCTTTCCTGAGACACACATTAATAGTTACCGTGGTCATTTCTTGGAAGTTTAATTTGAACAAGATATCTTAGTTTTGTTACCTACTTATTCTGAAGTACTGTTTTCTACTGTTCTTATATTGGGTTGTCCTCATTCCCCCAACTGTGTACGCAGTACTTGTGGTTGTGTGTGATTAATCTGAAAATAGTCCAAATCTGTGACAGCCATGACTTTTTTTACATTCTTATTCCAGATCATGCTTTCAGACTGCAGCCCAGGCAGCTTAAGCTGATTCTTGTGCTGGTGGCAGTTTCTCCAGCCCAGCTGTCCACTTTTGCTCTATCGCTTCCACTTACTCTAGTACGTCAGGCCGTTTGTTAAACCATTTTAGCCAGCAAACACATCCACAAATTATGCATTTTTGTCAGGTTAGTTTTCTGCTGACTGTGGGATAGTTGGAGGCTTTAACAAGTGTTGAAGTTGGCATGAGATAGGGCCTGGGAGCACATAGTGGTTGGTAAGGGGAAATGAGCAGGCTTGCAACTGCAGTTGGCTTGTATTAGGCTCCCTTGACCAGATCAGGTTCTCATAACCAAGGTTGTTTAAGGTGCTAAAGTCTCCATATACTGTTAACTTGCTGGTGATGTCCAACATAGCGATAGTCATTATTGTTGAGGGAATGAATTAGGAGTCCCTGGCTTTGTTCTAAAGTTCTAGTTCAGAATATTTTTCTCAGTTACATTCTTTACAGTCCTACTACTCATTATTGCTTACAAATTGAGTTTGGAAGCATTTATTGATTTAAATAGTAGTTTTACTAGATAATTCTGCTACTTTAAAATATTTGTAGATAATCAGTTTTGAAGATACATGGACTAGGGTTTCTTCTAACATTTCTGCTGTGCCTCAGTTATTCTTAACCCCTTAAAGCCCCCAAAATATTGAATAATAAGCTTAATATGTGTTAGAAGCAGCAAAATCCATTTTCATGTAGAATGATTATAAATGTAAATGTAGATTACACACTAGGGCTTCAATCTTTCTTAAATTTGGAGCCAAATATATAGCAGATGCTTACTTGTGTGCTTACAGTCTGCAAATTTGGTTTTCTACATGTCTGAGTTCACTAATGATACCTGTTTCTCATAATCCAGTGGGTCAGGTGTACAAAGAAAGAATGTCGTGGAGGCTTGATGCTTGGGATTAAAAGATGGGCTGCCTTTTAAAATAATTGTGTATTTTAGGAAATGAAAGCTGTGCCCAGTGCGTGGGTATAGGTTTTACCCTATGGTCTGCCCTATGGTCTGCTTTTAATATAGTGGAAAAATTCTACCTATTTAGGTACTGGAGGGAGCCAACAGTTAGGAGGCCGATGTCCATTTGATTTGAAGGCCTCTGCTCTTGCCAGAGCTAAGTGTTGAGCAGCTTCTGAACTGGTTTTTCATACTATGGACTAGGTTTCATTGTCTCTTAACAATTTTTCCTTAGACTGTATGTCTAGATGCATAGCCTTTAGATGGCATCTCTGTTCAGCGCTAAATGCTGCTTTGAAGCTGATTCCTTTGTCCTGTTGGGTAATTTGATCAGTCTAGCAGGACCTGTGCCATGGCTTCATGTAAATCAGGCAAATTATGCAGTTAGTCATATATCTGAGAGTAACACATCTCTCTGTATTTCACCCTTCCATTTCACAGCAGTCCATTTTGTAAGCAGCTGTGGCCAATTTGAGCGACTGTTAGGTTGTCCGGTGGTTGCCTTGAGCACAGTGTGCTGCAGTGAGTCTGGGATGCTCTCAGAAATGCTGCTCATTCATTGCAGAGCATTTGCTTCCTCAGGAAACCTGGCCTCTGCACTGCTCTTGCTGTTCAGCTGAGTGGCTGCAAGCATTTTCATCCCATCATTGAAGACTGTTTTTATTATGGGAATGAGAATGAGTGGCTTGTATAGGGTAACATCAGCTGAACTCCTTTCCTGGGGCAATTAAAGATGTTGCAGCAGTATTTTCCCATTATCAAATCGCAGCAGTCCACTTTTAATCCCATTGTGGCTTTGGTGGCTAGTTTAGCTGTACCTGCTTTTCGACTGTCAACTGGTTATTTTGTTTTAGTGCCATATTTGTACTTTTTGTAGTTGTTTATCCCTGCAGTCTGCCTTCTGAATGTAATCAGTCTTTTAGCTGTTAGTTCCTGAAAGTTTGTAATGTACTTCAGTTCATTATACTGATCTACCAGCAAAGGGTTTAAAATAGCTTTAGGTATAGTAAATGAACTTGGAATGAATTGAAGTGATTATGATAAACAGTAATTTGATATTCTTTGGCAGATGATCAGAGAGTGGAAAACAGCTCTTCATAAACATATATTGTCTTGGTAGTTGTGCTGAGAATAATTTTGGAAGCTGTGTGCCTGTAAAATTTGGGCACTTAGAGCAAGTAAATAAGTACAAAGTTCTATGTAGTCTGAGGAACTGCAGATTTTATAACTTTATCCTTGAAAAACCTCTAGCTGTGAAATAAAACCAAAGGAAGCATTTTGTAACCAGTTAAACATCTGTTGTATTCAGGAAGTTGTTCTTCTTGATGGTTTAATAATGTAAATTTTAATTATTATTAGTCTTCTACAATATTTAATTTGTTTTGGTTTTTGAAGTAATAAGTACTTATTATTCTGTATTCTGATAGTTAAACCCATTTTTTTCTGTTTGAAAATGTGTTATAATTTCCATGAAGAAAATTTTAATGTCTTCTTGCTTGTTGTGCATATATTGAGAAGTGATAATATTGTAATTAATATATTTCCTGGAACAGATGTACCAAGTTTAATATTAGATGATAGTGAAGATGAGAATGCTTCATCAATTTTTGAGACAAGCTGTCACTCAGGATCACCAAAGAAACAGTCATCAGCTGCTATACATAAACCCTACCTTCATTTTACAATGTGAGTGTTTCTCTAAATACATGTAATCAGATACATAAAACTATGTAATTCTACATGAGGAGAAGTATCAAAGAAGATCTTTGTGGTGGCAATGCTGTTCTGTGATAAAAACACTTTACTGTATGGACAGGAGAGTTTTCGATGTCTTGAATGATCTTGGGAAGGGCCACATCCTAGACACAATACTCAGAACTAATTTGCATCAGGCAAATGGAGCTTAGAAGTAAAGGATGTCAACAGCAGTTCTTAATTGTAACAAATCATTTTGATTTGAAAGATGAAGAACTGGGAAGAGAGATATGTAAGATATGTTGGAAGGATTGTTTCTTTTCCCTTGGTCTGGAGTATTGTTGAGCTTCAATGTGTGCAGCTGTTTCGATGCATTATATGATTAATGCATTCAGCATTTCTAACATCTTTATTGTTTTTTTCATGATATGTTTTGGGAGAATGGAAATCTAGAAAGCGTGTGTGAAATTTGGATGAGTCTTTCCTGTATAAATTGGACTGGCTACAGTAATTAACAATGATAAACTAGCATTTATTTGTCATGTATTAAGAATAGTTTTAGACTACTTTTTGAGGGGTTCTGCAGGGAGTTTGCTAAATAAAATGAGGTTAGGAAAAGTGTACAGTAGTAGTACTGTTTAGTGGAGCCATCTTGTGGATAACTGCTAAAATTTTTGTGTAATGCACATAGTACATGCTCAAGTATTTTAATGCCAAATTTAAGCTTTTTATAGGGAGGTTAGGAGAGGGGAATCCAAAAGCAAAACAACAATATATGTTTGGGTGGATATTTGTCTAAATAAAATAATCTCGATGAGTATCTTTATTTTTGTGAAGTATGTAAGCCTCTTTTAAGCTGTCATTCTGAGCATTTTTGATCAGTATCTGTGTGTGTAACCACCACCAGAACTGAAAAGCCAAAGGTCAACAATGTTGATAGTTGTTAGAAAAGATTTAACCTAAAATAAAACCAGCCACGTTTGCTGCACTGACCAAGATGATTGATGTGCAGATAAAAAATGCTTTAATAAGGTAAAAGGCAAATTAATTAAAAAAAAAAAAAATCTTGTTTCATAACTGATATTCTATACATGGAAAAGATTTGTAGTGATAAAAAAGAGTGCTCCTGTCTTCATAGAATCATAGAATAGTTAGGGTTGGGAAGGTCCTTAAGTTCCAACTCCCCTGCCAGGGGCAGGGACACCTCCCACTAAACCATGTCACCAAAGGCTATGTCCAACTCGGCCTTGAACACTGCCAGTGATGGATCATTCACAACTTCCCTGGGCAACCCATTCCAGTGCCTCACCACCCTTACAGT
>JASSUY010013349.1:0-19960 GCA_032466535.1 Forpus xanthops | reverse complement strand
CTGCCCCATCCCTGGCAGTGTTCAAGGCCAGGTTGGACACAGGGGCTTGGAGCACCCTGCCCTAGTGGAAGGTGTCCATGCCCATGGCAGGGGTTGGATCTGGATGAGCTTTAAGGTCCCTTCCAACACAAACCAGGCTGGGATTTAATAACCTCTTTTCCTGACATGAGTGTAACCTTGAGACATGCCAGAACTGCAGTCCTGCCCAGGTGTGTGGATGCTATATGCAAACACTTGGGCAGCAAACACCAGGCCAGCAGGAGCAGGAGATGGTGGCACTGCTGGTGCACCAGGCTTTGCAATAAAATGAGAACAAGGCAGCTCTGGGAGCTGGGCTGCCGGCAGCTCCTGTGTCTCTCATCACAGGAGATGGCTCCTTCCTTAACAATGACAGTTTTTGGTGCACTAAGCACTCTCTGCAGTACTGATCTATATCCGAGTTCATTGCTATAATCTACTTGAATAATTATCTGGAAGTCTCTGCATAATCTGTCTGGGTTTAGAATTATTTTTTTTTTCCAGGAAGCTGCGATAAACCCATGAAATTCAATATTTCTGCTGTGACAAAGGCATGAAATGCATGAGCTTTGATCATGAATTGCATGGGCCCTTGGCTCACAATGCGGCACTCCAGCCAGATGGCACCAAGCTTGTTTTAGCAACACAAACCTCCATCCTGTCTGCTACAGGAGCATTTCACCCACCTCTGGAGTATCCTGGGTTTTCTGCATGGGGCCTGGACAGTGGGATTTGCAGAGGGAATCAAGCATTTTCCCAGCTGATCCCCTAAGAAGTGATGCTTATTACTGCGGGGGAATAGTTTCTGTGGGGATAGTTTCTTCCTTTGCTCAGCACCTCTGTAAGCTGGGGTCATAGAATAGCTTGGATTGGAACCTTCAAAGATCATATAGTCCAACCCCTGCAAAGAGCAGGGACATGTGCCATGACCCTCCAAGCATCTTTATCAGCTTGCCCTCAGCATCTAAAGTGACTTTATCATCATGTCCCAAACGAGTTCCTTCTTTTGGGTTATCTGCAGAAAATTCAGGCAGGCTCTGGGAGCGCAGACGTGGCTGAGCCCCCTCGAGCAAGCAGACGGCAGAGACATCCTAATGGCTCAGCAAGTTATTTATTTCCCTGAAAGAAATAAATGTCTGTACAGTCTGTGCCCAGCCCAGCAACTGTGAGTGCGCTGCTGGCAAAGGCGGGAGCTGTGCTCTGAAAAGGCTGGGAGCTTGTTATTATCTCCACTGAAAGCACGGTGTTCCAGGACTTCAAGCAAATCAAACAATGCTCAGAAGCTACTGAGCTTTCTTCCCTACCTGCTCTCCAGCAAACCACATGCCTATGTTACAGAGCACAATAGCAGTTTCCAAACCAGTACTGCCAAGCCAAGAGCAGTAGATTAGGCAGAGGCTGGGAATGGCTCTCACACCCTCCCTGTTCCCCAGCTTTGAGTCTATCCTGATGTTTTTATTTACTGAGGAATTGAAGGAGCATTGAAGGGACCTTCATGCTGACACATTCATGCCAGAATTTGTGGGGCATAATGGGGAGGATCTGTGCAGATTCTGCGGCCTTTTTGTGCGAGGTGCAGAAGACTGGAGCATCATGTGGCTCTTGGGAGATGAGGCTTTGTGCATTGCAGTGGTGAACTGGTAAGGGTTAGATACAGCTATGGGAAGTGGTGGCCTCAGTGACAGAGCAGTCACTCTGATGGACATGGCCGCCTTCAAATCTCCAGTGATTCTGCTTGGAAGTCTGGGCTTCCCTGTCCTGCTCTAGAAGGAAACTGTCCAACTCCTCTGTTGATAACAGGATGGAAACACACAAAAAAGGAAACCTTTTCATGCCCAGCGAAGAATTTATCTGTGAGTTTTAAGCTACCTGCTTCCACAGCAGCACTTCAGTGAGCCTATAGAGAAGAGGAAACCTTAAACTTCACTGACCACAAGTAGCCTACCAGTTTGCTGTACACTGTACATTTTAGGCAGATTTCAGTGTTGTACACCATCACAGTTCCCATAATAGAAAGTGCATTAGCAAAGTGCCAATCTGTGTACTGGCCTGCAGTGGTTAATCCCACACTCTCTGCTGGGGTAGTCGCTGTCCCACTCAGTGCTCCCGGGAGGGTTTGATGCACCAGGCGAACGGGGTCCAACGCTGTTTTGAAACTCAGACGAAATATGTGAGAAATCCTGCAGGATGGAGAGGAAAGGGAGGGTTACAGCAGCGTAGACAGTAGGAGAAGCATCAGATCTCATCCTATCACATGAAGCGGTTTACATGAATTGCCCCCACACTGCACAGCCCCAGGGGCTGAGCCTGGGATCCAACACCACCGTGGTGGGACTTTGCAGAACGTGAGTTGTTGCACACAGGTGTCAAAGCATCCCTCTTTCCTCCTCTCATTTCTCAGCACCTCCCTCCTTGGGGCTGCTGAATGGCTGTGGGTGACACCCGGCCTGTGACAGCCTTTGCATCAGCAGCCTGGCAATCAGAACTGGTTTCCACTTCAAGTGCAGGTCCCTTTGCAGTAATACATCAGCCCATCATAACGTACAAGGTAAGCAACATCCACACCAGCAGCTCTCACCATCAGCAGTCACTGCCAGCAAATGAACGAGGATGCTGTGGGGCTTTTTTAGCTGAAAGTTGATCAGCTTTTCTGGTTTTGGGGGTTGGCTTAATTAAGTAACATCAGGCAATGTGTATAAACAAGAGCCATGGTAGTTACTTGATCAATAACACAATTTTCTCCAAAATACCCAAATTCAGGCAGTGTGGCATATTTTCTTTTTGCTTTTTATTTTTATTTACAAGTTTATGTGGAAAGCAGCTTCACAAAATGCTGTCCTGAGCCACAATACCCCAATTACAATGATTTTGACGATCCTCTTTTATGCTCATTTCTGGACATGGACTATCACTAAATAGCAGAAACCACCTTTGCTTGTGTAGAGCTAAAGCCCGATCACTGTGCTGGAGAGGTTACTTGAAATGCCCTGAGCAGGTTGGGATTTAAATCTGGTTAAGGCTCTGACCTTCCCTCATGTGCTGTCTTTTTATTATGGTCAGGTATAACTGCTTCCACATCTCTGCTCCCTTTTGGTTTTCTTCCACTGTTTCGAAATTAACAATGTCTCTTTTCTCAAAATTAGCCCCAAACTGAATAGGCCACATTATAGGAAAGAAAGCTTTGCTCACTGCTAAAGAACTATATGAATTTTGTGATACATAGCTAGCAAGAATGTGAAACACAGGTTGTGCAGCCAGCTGGGTGAATACTGCAGTTTAAAGTATCATCTAGTAAATGGTAGCAGCTGTGAATGCAGAGCATACGTCCTCCACTGTGGGTAGTTTGTCCAGGTCATGCTTTACATGGAAAACCTCTGGAAGCTATTCATCTCTTCCTCTGGATACTGGCAAGCTCTCTATAAGGTGTAGAGAAGGCGTTATGCTGTAGCCAACTGTCCCTCCAGATGCATTTTCTTAACAGCAGTTTGAAGAGGAGAGGTTGCACCCTGCAGGCTGCTCCCAGGGCTGAGCAGTGCATGGCTGAGGAGGTCTGACACATCCACAGCATCAGTCCATAGGGCGTGCTTTGCTACTGCGCTGTTGGTATAAGCATACATGCGAGCACACATCTTGTCTCTCTGCCTCCAAAGCAAGTTTCTCCTATTGCCTGGCAGTTTCTGGAAAAATAATGTTTTGAAGTTTTGTTTGTGACCTTCCCTCTATCCTTTTTGTCCTCCTCCTGGCAGCCGCCCTCGATTCCTGATATTCCATGGTCTTTCAGACATGGGATAACAGCAGAGTTTCTCTCAGCAGTATCATGAGAGGGACTTCTCACTGACTATCCAACCCATAGTTCCAGATGACCACCAGAGGAATCCCCCAAGACAGGGCTGGGGGACCATGTGCACAAAGAAATGTGACCAGGGGCATTCCCAGTTCCAGCAGCTTTCCCCGCAGAAGGAGCCTTCACTGATTGAATTCTATGATTCTAGTGTTCTGGTTACACAAATCTGCGCCATTTGTGGTGGCGCTCATGGTCCCAGCTAAGCAGTTTTGAAAACATCACCCCAAATGGTGAGATTTACAAGCTGATGAAGCCAGAAGACTCTTGGGGACAACATCCCCAAATCATCCAGGAAACACCAGATCCGGTGGGAAGAGGGAAATGATGCGGTTCTGAACACTTACCTGCTGGCCGGGAGGTGAGGCGTTCATGGGGGGCTGTACCTGTAGTGCCATGGGGGGGGACAGGAGGGGCTGCTGGGGGACCTGCTGCATGCTGAGGGGCTGGCTGAGGAGGGAGCTCTGCGGGTGGTGCAAGGAGAGCTGCTGGTGGAGCGGGGGGCTGATCTGGAAGGAGGGCGGTGGGGAGGCACTGATGCTGGGCAGAATGGGCTTGGAGGTGAGGGGCCGGGAGAGGCCGGGGTGCGGGTGGCCACGGTAGTTCTGCAGGTCTGATGGGGACAGGAATGAACCCAAGCCAGGGTAGGGTGAGGAAGCCTGCGGAGGCATCGGGTACATGGGCTGCTTGGGGGGAATAATTTTGGAAGGTGGATTGCTCTGGGCACTTTTCGTCTCCCCCTGGTCTGCAGAGCTCTGTTGGAAAGCAGAACAGAGGATGATGAGGTAGGAAGGGAGGAAACATTGTTATGTGTCCTGAGACATGTACTCATCCATCCATCCATCTGCCCATCCATCCATCCATCCATCCATCCATCCATCCAAGACTCTCAGAGGTTTCCAAAGGGACAAAGAAGAGCTTTTAAACCCTCAGTCCTTTCCATTCTGTTTTTGTGTCCTTGCTGCTGTTCTCTTCAAAAGTGAAGACCACTAATGGTACTCTTGCCTGTACACGGACTTTGAGCCTTCCCAGCCCACTACCATAATCACATTGATCCTGTAGATGATGGTTGACTTGAGACATCACATTCTTTCCCATGGCAGCTGAATGTGATGATTAAGTACTGAGGGTACGGTAATGGTACCAAGGAGAAGTCTGAAGGGAAAAGCACCTGATAGACATATTCACACCCAAGGGCACATATCCCCCTGAGCCAGCAAGCCTATGAGCTCTGCAGGAGCCATCCCAAATTCAGACAGAAAATGCCCATGTCCCCACTCTGAAGGCCCAGAGGACGGCACAGTGTGTAGACCCCTTGGATGATGTCCACCTTTGGAGCATTGGAATGGGCAGGCACTTAGCCCATCATCATTGTTCCAGATGCAGCCTTGCAGCACCAGGATTTCCTGTATGCACCTGAACACCCCTAGACATTCATTGTTAGGCACCAAAATAAGCTCTTTGGGTTTGACAGCAGTATGTTAAGCACACACATGCTCACAAGCTCATCAACCTGCAGTTATGGGTCTTACTTCCTAAACCCCTGCACTTGGCTGAGCATGTATGGGAGAAGCAGGATCCAGGGTCCTAGAGCCTGGACCAGGGAGCAGGTAGGATGCTGGCACCTTGATGCTGCCCAGAACTGGTATGTCACCTTCACCCAGGCCAGTCCTTTGGTGTCACCCACAATGAGCCTCATCCTCCTGCCTTTGCATCCCTCCTTTGTTCCCTGCACTCCCATCCTGAGAGTACAGTGGGTGGTGGGGACAGGCAGCAGGGACATCCCACTGCTGACACCGGCTGATGAAGACAACCCAAAGCAGGGTCTCATTTCAGGGTGCTAATAACAGAAAGCAGCCTGGAACCCACCCAAACCATGCTGAGAGCCTTTCTTTAGCTCCTCAGGAAGATGGCTATACCTTGGAGACAAGGCTGGCCCGGTACGCTGCCAGCGCTTTCAGGTACTCCTTCTTGGCGGCTTCTGTTTTCCTCTTGTATGCCTGAAAGGAGCAAGTGATGGATAAGTATTAATAATTAATAAAGTAGAATAAAGTGCTGGTGGATCCTGCCTGTTCAGTGGGATCCCGCTCTGCTGAGGCCATTCCTGCATGCACGTGTGCATGGGGAGCAACTTTCTGCTGGAGAGGAATTTGTCCCAAATCAAGGAAATAAAATAAATAAATGGCTTAAAGGTCCCTTCCAACACAAACCATTCCATGACTCTATGAAAACCTCTTTGCTAAAATCACTGCTGGGGAGAACCCAGCAAGGACCTCCCAGAAGCAGAAGATTATCCCATGACTTGAATTTCAGTTTAAAATCAGTACAGATAAACCCTATTAAAAATGGGTTGAAAACCTTATTTTCATTGCAAAATCAGGGAGACTGCTTCAATGAAACATTTTGATTTGACACACTGGAGGTCTCAGATGGTTATTTTCTCAAACAGAGCATTTGCCTAAGTTTGTCTTTGGCTTTTTGCTACATAGGAAGTATATTTGCTTCATTCAGAACAAAATTACATTTCAAAATGTCAGCCTGAAGAAGAGTTTGCCTATGAAAAGAAACTATTTCTTCACACTGTGCCACTTCCCTTAATGAAAGCTGTTCTCTTTTTCTACATTCCCCACCTCACTTGTGTTCGTAGCTCATCGCAGCATCTGCTGTGACACAGCAATGTGGGGTGTCCCCCAGCCCTACTGCTAAGAGATGCTCTTAAACATGGTACCTGATGCCTGCACAGCAGTGAAATATGAATTCCTGTGTCTCAGGCCATAGCTGGGTGCTGATATATTGGAAACATACTGTTCCCTCTGTTAACAGAAAACACCAAGAGCATTTTTGCTTTTTTTGTCTGAATCTGGGGCAGTGAGAAATCAAAGCATTCATAGCTACACAGAGACAGAATCAATTGTTAGGAAAACTTGGCTGGAGAAAAACCCTGCAATTCATGGACAGTGAGGGGGCAGGTAAATGAGACCTCCTTAACCTCAATGCAGATAAATGAGTAACCAATAAATTCTGTGCCCATCTGCATTCCCATCACTTGCTTTTTTCTGTTACACCCTTTTCTTTCCCCACTTCTCATCTGTCCTTGCCTTCTCCATACAGTGAGCGGGTGCTGTGCCTCTCATGTCTGGAGCTGCTATGTGGTGTCTGATGCAGCAGGACTGGGAAAGGACAGCTGAACCCTGTATCCTCCTGAAGAGAGAGGGGGACTGCTCCCAGCAGGAGCCTTCTGCCCTTGGGCCAGCCCCTGCTCCAGCCCTGGCCATGATCAGGATGACAGAGAACGTTATGAGGGTGAGATCCAGCAGCATTTCCTGTGATGCTCTCTCCAGCTCTGGATGGCTCCTGGTGGATTATCTGGTTTGTGAACATAGAGTCAGCCTGATTTGGGTTGAAAGGGACCTTAAAGCTCATCCAGATCCAACCCCTTGCCATGACCAGGGACACCTTCCACTAGAGCAGCTTGCTCCAAGCCGCTATATCCAACCTGGCCTTGAACACTGCCAGAGATGGGGCAGCCACAGCTTCTCTGGGCACCCTGTGCCAGTGCCTCAGCACCCTCATGATGTAAAAACGTCCCTAAGGGTCTCCTGCTGAGATTCCTGCAGCCCTGCCCTGCACCGGGGCTTTCTGTACCCAAACAATGTCCATTGAGGACTCCTGAGCAGCAAAACCTCAGCTTGTAGCTGGGGAAACACTGCGCCAATGTGGGATGAGCAGATCCAACAAAACTTCCCAGGAATCCTCTGTGTAAAGGCAGCTCTAGTGCAGTATTTATAACCTTTAAAATTTTAATTTAAACATTGACAAAACCATGTTACTTTCTAATTAACTCCCATTTTCTCCCAGGGATTTTAATTTCAAAGTAATTTATCAGATTTAAGGATCCTCAAAACATTTTGCATGTTTTTCTTTCTAACCTACCGTGCCCACTGATTTATTTTCCTTATTCATTAGCAGGAGGATTCATTAGTCATTAAGTGAGTGGGTGGGTTGGGGAAGGGGGGGAGAGAAGCAAAAATGGTTTAGTGCTTATGAAAACAAAAAATCAGAGCTGTAAGAAGCATATGTTGGGATCATAATGCTGACACCTCTGTGTCTCAGCAAAGCAGCCAGTAATTGTACTGTAATGAAATGTTCTTGTTTGATAACCAGTTAATTAGAGAAGACAATTATTCCAAACCCTGCTGACGCCCACGAGCGGCTCTGTGTCGTGCAGGCACTGAATGACAGCCGGAGCTGTTAGCCGTAACCTCGGCATCCGGCCTTAGCAGAAGCGCTGTTTCCCAAGCCTGGGAATGCTGAAACGCTCCCTCAAAAAATCAAGGGGCCCACAGAGCCCAAGAGACAAGGTCTCTCCTGCAATCCTAGATGGAGTTTGGGGCATTTTGCTTCAAAAAGGAGATAGACCATCAGGACAGAAGAGATGAAAAGTGCAGTGAAGGTCACCAGAAGGAGAGTTGAAGGACTCTATCTAGGACAGAATATGAGGAGGAGCCACAGCCTCCAATGTGGTGCAGCAAAGGAGGCACTGAACGATCCCCTACATATGCTGGAGGTAGGAAAAGAGGCAATGGACTTAAATTGGAACAAGGGAAATGTTGGCTAAGTAAGAGAGAAGTGTTCCTAACAGTGAGGATAATTAAGCATGGGAAGAGATTGCCTGGGGAGATGTGTAACCTCCACCACTGAGAGTTTAAGAACAGATTAGGCACACATCCACCAAGAATGGCTTAAGCAGAGATGATGCTGACTTCAGGCAGTAGTATGGTCTGGTTGACCTCTTTAAGTCTCTCATTGCCCTCCTTTCTATGATTCCATAACTAAATTTCCCCCTTTTCTCCCCCTCCCATGTACAAATTTGGATTTCATTCTGCTTGTGAATCTGGAGGGCTTTTCTTATGGCTATTATACACTTTTCTACAAGACAGCTCTTGGGATCACCTTAACTTAGGGCTTATTCATATAATGACTAAAGTAATCCCTCCCTGCACACTGGTGTCAGTCACACCACCCTTCTCCCAGCAGAGAGCCTCCACACAGCCATTGGAAGTGCACATAGCAAACACAACCATGTCATCCTTATTCCTTCCCAGCTCTTCTGCACCTCCTCACACCCTCCTCTGTAACCTTCCTCCTCCCTTCTTCAGAAGGCTTATTCTGTTCCTCCCCTATTAAAGCCAACTAACCCAAGCTACGTTTAAATCATAGCACAACTCCTTCAGACTAATACCTATAGACTTGATTGGTAAGACCTGAGATCAACAATCTTGGACATGGGAGATACCTGTCAATGATGCCCATCATAAGGTGGCTGGTTAAGTGGTGTTCCAATTCTCCTAGGTTCTCACAGCTATGGCATGGGAGCTGTCAAGCATCTGACACCTCTGAGGACACCTACATAGAAGGCCCTGATTATGGGAACTATCTGAAGGGTTTCAGGAGAGTTCCTCCCTTACCCTGGTGGAGACACAGTGTTGTGAAGTAGTCCTTTGGAGGATGAATGGATAAACCCATAATCAAGTAGCATTTGATTAAAGCATCCTTAAAGCTTGCTCTGCCTTGACTTCATGGTGACACCTGGGTGTAAGTCATCCATTGCTCACATGTGTTCAAAGGACAACTCACAGAAGACTCCAAATGAAACACAGGAGGAGGGTGCAAATCCAACCCCTAACATCCAGTGGAAAACACACAACATTCATCATCCACACTTGCGATCTTGATCTCCAGGAACAGAAGTCACACTCTTGGAGCTGCTTTTAAGACCAGTTCTGACCCTTTACATCTTCCCTATCATTATCCTGATCTCCACCAGACCTCTCTTGAAACATTGCTTGGGATTGGTGCATCTGCCATGGAGTCATTTAGCATTGCTGGACTGGTCCTGCTGAAGCAGGACTATCTGGAGCAAGGACTCATCTCTGGTACCTTTGTGTCCCCAGTGAGCCTCAACTGTAAATGCTGGCTTTGTAGGACTTCTCACTGAGGATGGGAAGCCCTGGGTTAGATCAAGCTTCACTCATCAAGGTTGCTCAGGAACTTCTTGATACCTCTGCTTTGAGTTTCCAGGATCTAGGGAAACACCAAATAACCTATTGCTGGATTTCCTAATGAAAAGCAGCAGGTTCCAGAGACGTGTACAACAGCCAGCTAAGCAGTGTTCCCTGTGCTCCATCACCACCAGGCTCCGAAACAACATCCTTTTCCCCCAAAATACAGTAGACAACTGGAAGGTGCTCAGAGAGGGAATTACAGAATGTGGCAGAGAAGAGCAAATCCAATTGGTGACTTCCTAATGTGCTCCAGAGAGTTTCCAGGCTTATTGCCCACATGAGATGTCCCCGGCAAAGGACTGAGTGTCCCCTGCTCCTGAGCAAAGATGGCCCTCAGCAGAGCTGGTGACCAGGCTGGGAGCACCATGTCCATGCCAGGCAAGAAGCCTATCCAGAGAATTAGAATCACAGAAAATAGAATCAACCAGGTTGGAAAAGACCTTTAAGTTCATCAGGTCCCACTGTTGCCCAGCACTGCTAAGGCCACCACTAACCCATGGCACTGAGGGACCTCATCTACACAGTGTGTGAACACTTCCAGGGATGGTGACTCCAGCACTGCCCTGGGCAGCCTGTTCCAATGTCTGAGCACCCTCTGGGGAAGGAATTGTTTCTCATCTCCGCCTGAACCTCCCCTGGAGCAGCTTGAGGCTGCAATTAGCAGAGTTTGCTCCAATCTAGAGCTGAAATGCTTCTAATTTCTATCAAATCAGGCAGCTCTCACTGGATAACACAGCAAAGGCTGGTCTGGATCTGCTGGTGAGGAAAAACCACACCGAGGATTCTGTCAGCTTGGAGCAGGGACCTGGAGCTGCAGGCAGATCACCACAACAGGTCCCCCAATTGATGATAATGGCTCCATTAGCATCTTGCCCTCCACCAAAGCCTAAGTTATCTCTACAGAAACAGCTGCTAAACTATTTGAAGAGTTCAAAGAGTACACATTCATATTCACCCCCCTACCCTGAGTCACATTCTTCAGCTTCCCATGTAAGCTTCTTAGAAAGGGCCACGCCAGCTGTTGAAGAATGAAGATTACAACATCCTGCTAATGCAGGGCTGGGGATATATAAAGGTATTGTTATTTATTGCCGTTCCGCACATACAGCCACACTGGAACGGGTTAAAATGGGGAAGAAAATGACTCTTTGCTGAACAGGTGTCCTTGAGCAGTACCCAAGGACACGGAGATTGCTAATCCTGTATTCCACAGCATGATCAAATCACCAGGCAACAGATATAAATAAAAAAAAGGCAGGAAATAAGGAAATTTAGATACAAGTGTGTCAGAGGGAAAATGAAGATTCATTGTGAAGAGGCTGAGAAGAGAAGAAGAAGAAGGAACAAAATGACAAAGGCACAAATGATAAACCAGTAAGAACAAAAGAAAAGGGGGGGGGGATGAAGCCTCTCTGAAATACATGTCTGTGACAGCAGCAGCCAAATCAAAGATGCTTCTCGATTATATGGTTTCTTGCATAATATGCATTCTGGTTCCTGCTTGCTGTTTGTCTTTGCACAGGGAAAAAACCTATCTGAAATGGGACACAAGCAACCTTTATTTTGCTTGTTTCATCAGGAAGAGAAAGCAAATTTGCTTTGTGGGAGCAGCAGCACCTGCTCAATGGCAAATAAATAGCTACAGCTTTGATATTACAGCACATATAATCATTAGCAGCACAAACGGCAAGGGATTAACCCTCCACATGCTGGCCTGAGCTACCTGGCAAAGAGGTGGCATCTCCTTTCTGCCTGCAGAATGATCCCTGTAGCGTCTATGGGGATGGTGACGCGTGGTGGGGGATCACAGGTCCATAATGCCCTGGCTGAGGTTGGGTTTATTGCTCTAAACCCTCTTTCTGGTTGTTCCCTGCCTGTTCTGCCAGCTGTCCTCCTCCAAGTCTGGATCCAAAACACACCCAGGGCTGGGGAAACACTGTGCCCTTTGGAAGGTGGAAAATAAGGTTTGCAAACCTCATCTGAAGCACAAACTACAGTGATGTAAATGACTGCTTAATAACTGCATGATGGGGCTGAGGTCTACACATCAGCTCTCTGGAGATGTGATGCCGCAGCACCATCCAGAGGATCTTGGGGGCTTGGAGAGGTCTAAGTACAGGACCACAGCACAGCCCCAAATCAGACCCTACAGCCTCATATCCACCCACTTTTCTAATGCCATGAAGAAGGGAAGCTTTCTTTAATAAACTTGGTCATAATTGATCAAGAACATCTACATTTGGCTCTTGGTTTTCTGCTTTGCCATCACTGTGCTGGCTTTTCCTTGGCTTGTCTTCTGCACTGCTTTCCACAGTGAGGATACGAAGATACTCAAAACCACTGTTATCAATAGAGCCAGCAGCAGCACAGATGGTGAAATACTTCTCTTTTCTACCTTTCCATCCCTCCCCAGAGCACGATGCTCCTGTCCAGTGATGGGCCCAATCACAGCCTGGTGCAGCCATGTGGCAGCCTGGACCCCCAGCTGGCAACAGGATTTTAGCAGTGATGTGTGTCTGTCCTGGCTGGTCACCATTCCCTCCCATGATGTTCCAAGAGAGCACTTGGCGTGGGCTGCTTGCCTTCATTGTAAGTGCATGCATCCTGCCCTGTAGCGCTTGGGAGAAGGGATCTGCAGGACAGCCTAGGCATGGGTTCTCACAGAATCCCAGGCTATATTATGTTGGAAGGGACCTTAAAGCTCATCCAGTTCCAACCCCTGCCACAGGCATGGACACCTTCCACCGGAGCAGGGTGCTCCAAGCCCCTGTGTCCAACCTGGCCTTCATCACTATCAGGGATCGGGCAGCCACAGCTTCTCTGGGCACCCTGTGCCAGCGCCTCAGCACCCTCACAGGGAAGAGCTTCTGCCTAAGAGCTCATCTCAGTCTCCCCTCCGGCAGATTAAAGCCATTCCCCTTGTCCTGTCCCTACAGGCCCTTGTCCAAAGCAGATTCCCTGTTGGCTCCTTCAGACACTGGAGCTGCTCTAAGCTCTCCCCTTAAGGTGCCTTCTCCTGTCCAGGCTGAACCAGCCCAGCTCTCTCAGCCTGGCTCCAGAGCAGAGCGGCCTTTAAGACATTTTGCTACTACTTTTTTCTCTATTTCCTTTTCCTTTTCTCCTTTCCATTGCACTTCCTTATGGCTAAGAAAACCTGACTGGGGATGCTGGTAGAGGAAAGCAAACAAGGGCTAAATAAACTCTCTTCGGCCAAACACTTCAAGAGTGAACGTGCCACATTGCACACATCAGCAATACGGTCCTGAAGCCCAAGATAAATAGCAGCCTGCAGCCGGAGTCCCGGGCAGGGAGGTAGCTGTCGTAGGAGAGAAGTATAGAGCTGGAGACAAAGCCAGGAAGTTAATATTTAAGCATTCAGACAAGGAACAAATGACTTAATTAAATCAATTACAGAGGGAGAAATGGAGCCACTTAGAAAGCATGTGCAAAGAGGCTGCTACTATCTCATAAAGGAGAAGAAGGGAGAGTTAGCAGGGAAGATAAACGGGCTGGTTTAATCCCTGCTGTTAATTAAGAGCATTTGCACTGCTAGGAGTCAGGTCACACCGGCGCTTCTATTATACAAAACACATTTGCAGCTGAGCTCAGTCTCCAGCCTACAGAGGTATTTGTAATCAGATGGAGTAAGGGAGAGGCAGACTGGGATGTTAGGAGGGACGAAAGCAGGACAAAGAGGTGATGCGGAAGCTTTTGCTTGCTCCTGAACCTCCCACACCTTGCATTGACAGCCCAAACCCAGCACCAGCCTTTCAGCTTCCCAGGCAAGGGAAAGGATCCTCCTCCCTTCTTCAGCATGAGAAATCCCTGCATGATCTCCCAGTGATCCATCCAAAGAGGAGAAAATGGAGGATAAGGGGAGGTTGGAACTAGATGATGGTAAGGTCCTTTCCAACCCTAACCCTTCCATGATTCTATGATCATGAAAATATCAAAGTAACACTGCACAGTATGGAGAAACCAAATGGGTCAGCAAATGAATTTCCATCCCAGAAGATGCCTTGCCTTAATTCCTCTTATGGGACTTGGAGAAACCTGCCCTAGTGGAAGGTTTCCCTGCCCATGGCAGGGGCTGGAACTGGATGAGCCTTAAGGTCCTTTCCAAACCACATCATTCCATTATTCTATTCCAGACTTGGCACCAGGTGGAAAGCAAAGCTATTCCCTAGCATGACTTCCATTTAATTGACTTTTCCTCCCCACTGCTCCCTCCTTAAATGTGGCTGCTTCAATCACCCGCCATGGACACCCAAGAGGAGGTGGAGCCAGCATTGACAGCCAGGACTCACATCTTAAGGGGGAGTGTCAGTTTGGGGTTAGAAACACATCACCTGCAGTGCCAGATCTCTCTCTGCATGATGAAGACACCCTTGCTATGGAAAGCGTTCCTGGGGTTTTCTCAACAGGCAACAGGCAATTACAGGCTTTTGTAACTCACAAACAACAGCAAAACAGTTAAAGCAGGACTTAGAAGCCTCTGTGTGAGGCAGATTGAAAGTGGTTGACGGCTTTGGGGCAGGAAGGTTTCTTCTGCAGGGTCAGAGATCTCCTTCCTAAGCTTTTAAAGCCTTAATGTTAAATTTGAGGCCAGTGATGGAGGGAGCTAGTTTTTAGCTGGTCTGCCATCACTCCTTGTAAGTAAAGAAGTAAATACAAATCCATCTCCTATCTACAGCTGTAGAAATCCCATGTCAGCGCAGGGCCACTGAGAGCTTGCAAAGTTCAATCTTCTCAAGAATAATCAGTTGTAATAAAAGCTCTTCTCTATGCAAGAGCAGAGATTCTTCTTAAAGGGGGCACTCTCCTAACGTGGTGGGGAGACCCCGATGCTCTGTACCAGGGAAAACCACACTGCAACAGTTGAAAGGAAAACAAGAAAGATGAACTCACTTGTTTTTGTTCTTCTCCCAGACTGTCCCACATCGATGCAACGATTTTTGATACATCTCCAAAGGTGGCATTGGGGTTTTGCCCTTTGATGGCTGCTTGTGTGTCTCTGAAAAACAGGGCATAGGCTGATACAGGCTTCTGGGGCTCATTGGGGTCCTTCTTTTTCTTCTTCTTTTGGCTTTTGGGCTTTTTGCCCAGGTCTGTTGATGGTCTTTTCTCCCCAGTAACCTGCAAAACCAAGAGATGAACCTTAGCAGTCAGCTGGGAGGAGTCAGGTGTGAGCCCCTGCTACAGCCTTTTAGCAAAGGGGATAAGAAAGAGCATGGGAAGAGAAGGGCTTCAACTTTAATGAGAAGGGCAGCAGCTCTGGGTGTCTCTTTGGCCCCCAAGAACACATAGGGTCATTACACAAACCGCTGCCAGGTCCCTGAGCCTGCTTGGATGCCTTGGGCTCACCCATTGCTGCTCCAGTGGTCCTTGCTCCAAAGCTGGGGATTTCCACATTCATCCTCAGTCACCCCCTTCACCCTCCTCGCCCTGGCATCACAAGCTCACTCATTCCTTGATCCTCCATAGGGACCTCTCTAAACACCTCACTTCTCAGTCAGATCCCTATAGCAGTCCATGAATATTTCCAGAATTGGTTTGTGATTTCCAGCCCAATAATCTCCCTTTGCAAGCTTCTTCTGGCTACCTGCACCTTTGCATGTACCAGTGCCTCAGCATCCCTATTTCCTAGGCAGGAGGGTCGTAAGTACCAGCGTCACATTAGCCATCACACTAGGGCCATTAGAAATCTGTTTCACCTTGCTAACAGGTATGTACCCCTATTTTACTCATGTGTATTAAACACTTTGCATGCACTGCTCACACCTTATAACCAGCCTGGATGCAGGCTTGGTCTGACTGTATCTGTTCTTGGTGCCCTGTGGGTGGTTGAATGAAGAGCAGAAGGACACAGGTAACAGTAGCTGGACTTTGTGGCTGCTCAGCTTGAGATCAAGCTGGGAGGCAGAACAGCAATGCTGGAAACAGGGTTGCTTCCAATAAAGGTAGCACAGACAGAAGATCCTACACCTGAGCCACTTCTAGGATGCCCTGGGCAGTGTGTTGAATATTTGGGAATGCAGATGCCTCTGTGTGATGGTATGCAAGGGAGAAAACCACTGGAAAGCACATGGATATACGTCAAAGCTCCCAATGCGTTAACTGCGGTTAGTGAAAGCTCACACTACAGGGAAGCACCATTATCCTTATTTGATAGCAGAACAAAAACTCAATACACCAGGGGTTAAACACAGCTGAGAATAAAACCATTTTCTCTCAGGTGCTTCTGCCTGGTTCTCTGCATCCTCTAGGGCAAACTGGGCTCCAGCATCTCTGCCTGCAGACCCACCATACTCCAGCATCAAGTGCTGGGCTACCACCTGCAGTGCCTGTCCTACAGGGGCAGGGGCTAATGGTACTACTTAAGAAGTCATCTCGTCTGTCACTTTGAGGTCTAAATCAAATTCAAACAAATCAATCGACAGAGATCAAACCACCAAACTAGTGTAAAACCTGGGCCTCGCAGCGAGTGCTGGGGAAAAGAGGCCTTTTCTCCTAATGGATTTGATCATCTGCTTGCAAGCACTGGGATTTAAGAGGCTTCCCTTCATCTAGTAGAGGCCAGGCACGGGCAGGAAAGGGCAGCAGTACTGCTCTCCACTCAGCAGCTCTTGACTGGTCATTGAGTAGCAGCAGAGTGACATTTGTCAAACAGACAGTGATCATTCATGAATGAGCAGAGAGACGAAAAGAAAAAATTGCATTTAATATCAAATTGCCCAATTGGGCTTGAATAGGAGGCCTGGGGTTGAAAGGGCAGCTTATTAGGATCAAAAACATGCATGACAGGGCTTCAGCCCATTAGCAAGCGGGATACCATTTTAACTAACTGTAATGCTTTGATTCACTGAAGAGTCATGGGGTGACTTGCTCTCCTCGAGCCATTTGCCAAGTGATGGAGTGGGAAGAGGCACGGTGCAACCACAGCCATGGCAATGAGTTTACACTTGGTTCTGCTTAGCCAGCATCAAGCAGCAAACATCTGCATGGAAAACACATGCTGCCTGCAAGGCTGCCTGGAGCTGATAGCTCCCAAGAGGGGGCAAAGCAAATCAGGGCTTTGCCTGGTTCTCCTGGGGTTTGCTGTGTGATGCAGCACAGGTTGAGACAACCGCCCAGCCCTGGCCTGCAGAAGATGCTTCAACAAGCTCAGCCATGTTCATGGCTAAAGGCAAGACCTGGCAAGCCCATGCCTTGCTGCCCCAAAGCAACTGCATTCCCCAAGGGGTGAGCCATGATCAAAGCAACCATGAAGAGTTCTGCAGTGGGATGAGGTGTGTGACCACCAGCCCCTGCATGGACCTGCTCTTGATAGGCAGCAGAAGGTAAGTGTAACACCAGATGTGAACTGGGGCAATACTGGTGATAGATGTGATCCCATAAACTGGTAGATGTTGAACCTGTGAAGAGCAGGAACCCCATGGATGCTGTGATTTTAGTAATTATGGAGAGACATCACTATTCCAACTGGAAGTTGGGCTGTAACTACCTCTCCCTCCTATGCACGTGTATACCCCCTGAAGCAATGAAGCAGGTAAATGTATCAGTGTGGCTGTGAGAACTCCTAAAATCATAAGCTCCCTGGCCCAGAGGACCTGCTGGACCTGAGCTACCTGCTGGCATCAGACCCGTTTCTTCAATGTGAGACTTTCTTGGTCATAAGGTTAATTTCTGCTTATTAGATGTTGCTTTGATGACTTGTTGCAGCAAGGCCCTGAATGGTCATATGAAATATGACCGTTGGGTGAATACAGCAGCTGTGTAGATAGTGAAAGTAAACAGAAACCTGCAGGCCACAATGTGGTTCTGCTTTCTTTGCACTTATGGTCTCCTTCCTCCATCAAATCCATCACTCCTGTTTCACCCTTCCTGCTGGACATAAAAATGAGGGAGCATGCCTTTAGGATTAGGAAGAATTCTTGTCTCTGCAAGTTGTCATAGTTTGAACATCTCCAAATTCTTCCTACCCCCACAGCCATCACTGGCTCAACAGCAACGGAAGATCCAACCCCAAAGCTATGTCCTCCTCAGTGAGTCCTACATCTTTGGGTGGCTGAGATGAAAGCTGGGTGATGCTGAAGAGGTAGAGAACCTAGTGTGTAACCCAGCTGAAACTCATTTGCTGCTGACATGACAGATTCCAGCTTCCAGGTACCTGCTGTTGCTGTGTGATGTGACTCTGGGAGGTGGCAGATCATGGGGTCCAGCAGCACAGCCCATTTCAGAGTCCCACAGATGTGGAATCACAGAGTTTGAGAAACTGCATCTGATTTCAATCACCTGTATCCCTTCTTTGTGCACTTTTAGTCCACTGAAACTGTTTTGCATCTGTGTGTGCACTCTGCTTTGTAATACCCTGATGTGAAGTGAAAGCTGACAATGGAAGCAAAGCTGCAGGAGTGATAGGAATACATTTGCCTGGATTTCCATTGGAAGGGAAAGGGGTTTGCTCAGTCCTAGTGCTTTTCTAGTTCTACAGTCTGCGCTGTTTGCTGCTGGGGTTATAGATTCAAATCCTGTGACAACCATCTGACTCTGCAGGACAAGGTTACAATACCAGTTCTGATGTTATCCCTCGATTACCACTTTCTAGGAGAAGGTTTTCTATGGGACACTTTAATCAAAGTCCTTCAGGGAGTCCAGCAATTGACCTTGGTAAATAACAGACTCATGGCAGACAAAAGTGCTGTTTGCTTTGCTGGTGCATTTTGAGAAAGATAGGCAACAACCAAGATGTCCCCAAAACCAAGGGAAAAACTTGAGTTTCTTGATGCCATGCTCAGCAGCAGATGTGCTGGCTCTAGAGGCAGACTCTGTTCCACTAAGACATTGCTGGCCACCTAAAACACTGCCTGGATGAGCTAAAAGGCAGCAGACTCTTCTTCTTTTAGTTTCTGGGGTTTTCCCTTAGCAAGCCATGTCTGGTGAGCTCAGTTCAACCCATCCTCCGTTATTCTCCATCCCTGTTCAAGCCTCCTCAACCTACCACCAGTGATCTAATTTTGCAACTAGGCATTTGCAGAATCTTAGCCCTGAACCTGCTTTGCTCAACAAAACCCTCACTGAAGGAAAGTCTGAAGCTTGATGGAGCTGGTAAGCCATGGAAGAGTCCAACTCTCATTGCCTAACTTGCTGCATGCACAACCCAATCATGTATTAGATATTTGATACTAGATTAGCTCTCAGGCAGAAGCTCTTCCCTGTGAGGGTGCTGAGGTGCCGGCACAGGGTACACAGAGAAGCTGTGGCTGCCCCATCCCTGGCAGTGTTCAAGGCCAGGTTGGGCAGAGCTTGAAGCAAGCTGCTCTACTGGAAGGTGCCCCTGGCAATGGCAGGGGTTGGAACTGGATGAGCTTTAAGGTCCCTTCCAACACAAACCAGGCTGGGATTCTATGTGTGCTAGCCTGCAGTGCTGTACCTCACCCAAGGTTGGAAATAATCCCCAATCCTTGTGAAAATTTCCCACTAGATATATATACTTAAAAAGAAAACACCAAAAGTCTGTGTTCTTATTTAGCTCAATTTATCCCTCACTGAAAAACATCATCTGCTGTTTTCTCACTGTCTGTTAAAACAGGCATGACTGCACGTACCTTATAATGTGACTCTGCCTCCTCTTCCTGAGTAGAACTGGAGGGAGATGGTGTAGCAGACTTACTTCCTGGGGGTGATGGGGACCCGTGGGTTACCCCGCTCCGTATCCCCATCTGAGAAATGAGCTGGGACTGGCTGAGAGCACTCATAGGGCCGGCCAACATCCCAGGACGATTGATCAGGGGCACTTGACGGTTGGACTCATAGGATGTGGCATCCGAGTGGACCATCTCCTGGATCTGAGTTAGGAGAATATAATTTTGTCATAAAAAAAATTATGTATTTGTTTATTATACTGACAAATCACTTTAAGACAATCCCTTATTGACTGATTAAAAATCACAGAATCATAGAATAGTTAGGGTTGGAAAGGACCTTAAGATCATCTAGTTCCAACCCCCTGCCATGGGTAGGGACACCTCCCACT
>JASSUY010013348.1:0-19264 GCA_032466535.1 Forpus xanthops | reverse complement strand
CTCACCACCCTTACAGGAAAGAATTTCTTCCTCAGATCCAATCTAAACTTTCCCTGTTTAAGTTTGAACCCATTACCGCTTCTCCTCTCACACAATACTCCAAGTGAGGTCTCATGAGATCATGATATCTCATCAGACTACTATTGCTGTCTCTAATGCACCTCTGACTCCCTCAGACATGAACAAGACATGTCCTTCCGTGCCCCCTGGCAATGCCCACAGGACCAAGAAGGAATACTGACACTGGCCTCCAGGGCATAAATAAAGGCCACCATAAAGGTTTGTTATGCAACTCTAGCACTGTGCACTCAGGAAACAGACATTTCAGCTATTTGTCTCTGAAAAAAAATCCTCTTCAAAGATTCTGTCATCAAGCTATATCATTTTAATGCACAGTAGATAAAAATTTGGGGTAAGCAGGAAAGAGATTTCCTAGGCTGCATTTACTACTGAAAGTGAAATCTGAAAGTATGTGACTAATTAAACATTCAGATTTACTCTGGCAGTCTGTTCTGGCATTAAGAGAGAGAATACAGCTGCATCCTCACAGCTGAAAACAATTAATACACTCTAGTACAACTGGACTTCAAACTCACTCCTTAAAGCCTACATGATGATTTTCAGCTATGTTGTGTTTGCCCTCTGTAATAAGCCTTAGATTACAAGGACACATTAAAGTTCCATTAGGTATGTGTTCATTTATGCCAAATGGTTCCTTTACAAATACCAAATGCCTGTAAACTTGAACGTGTACCTTACCCTCATGGCACTATCCTGCCTGCCCCCAAACCCCTCAGCCACATTGGCCCTTCTCTGCCTCCTAATGACTTTGAAGCTTACCTCCTCTCTGAACCTGCCTGGAGGAGGAAAAGTAATGATGAATTTTTGTTGCTACCTCCAGTTATCAGCAGGGGACTATCTGCCCGCTGGACTTTCCTTGTAGCCAGCCTTCCCTCCACAGTGAATTTCACCTGTTACTTTCAGGAGGTTTTAATACAACATATACTCTCCCTGACTTTGGAGAAATGGAGAGTAAGAAAAACTGGGAAGTATGATTTTTTTCCAAGAAGAATAAGCAGAGGAAAATCTTTGTGGAATTTCAAGTTCTTAAAGCCAATGTCAAAATAAAAGGAAGTGTATGATCCACAAAGTACCTTGGGGTGACCTGCAACACTTTATTTCATGAGCATTTCATTTAAACTAGTTGCTAGAAATAAATGCTATATGGTTACATTTTATCATGATAATATATGGTATGATTTTCTTATGTTTATGTTACACATAAGCAGATGGCTAGACAAAATGTAATAATGGAATAGATCCATGTAAAACTTCTGGTAAACAGAGCAGAAAAACACCACCCATACCACTGGAGACGACTGTCTCCATAGAGAGCGGGCTGGTTTATAAATCTACAAAATACAGTTTAGGGACACTCATAATATTAATTCCCTCTTGGTGCCCATGAAATTTTAATTATTAAGCATGCTTCTCCCAGTTTTTAAAATGCTGTCATGGATTCAGCAGTAGCAGTTATTTTTCTCCTTCTTAGTAGCTGGTGCAGCCCTGTGTTTTTAACTTCTGGCCTGGGAACAGCGCTGGTAACACTGATGTTTATAGTTACGGCTTAGAATGTTTTGGTCTGTTCAAGGACTTTCTGAGTTTCATGCTCTGCCAGGGAGGAGGGGAAGCTGGGAGGAAGCAGAAACAGGACACCTGACCCAAACTGACCAAAGAGGTATTCTATACCACAGTATGTCATGCCCAACATGAAAAATTTGGGGGCAGGAACCCGGAAGAGGGCAGTTCACAGCTCGCTCGTCGGGTGGTGAGCAGTTCAAAGTGGGGGGGAAGAAAAAGGTAGGAGTGAGTGAGCAGGCTGAATGATTTACAGCTTAAACCACGACAAATGCCCAGTATCCATCAGGCTTCATGATATTTCTACAGAAATGACAACTACAGTTTAGGTACTTTAAACTGTGTGTACCAAATACCCTGGGAGACTACAGGGTCAACGCAAAACTCATATTCTCTCCCAGCTGTTAAGGCCTGCCTCTGGCTTCTCCTGCTCCTTACTTCTCCTAACAAATAACTTGCTGGCTACAGAATATGGGTGATGAACCAGAAATCACTATTATGAAAATATCTGCCTTACCATCAGAGAACTGTTTCTATGTGGCTTTATTTTTTTAAATAAGTTACAGTACTGCTCCTCCCTGTACTGTAAAAGGGTGAAAAAGCACACCAACTTCCTTTCCCTGCTTCCATTTTCTTCTCAGACAGAAGGGAGTCATGTTTGTAGTATGGAAACAAACACAGAGAAATAACAAGAAGAAATCTGAAAGAATGAAACTTAAACCAGGAGGAATGGCTTCTTTCTCAACTTATTAGCTCCAAAATTCCCACAGTATACTGGAGTAGCACAAGCAGTATTCACAATATACTGCATGGAAGTTATGTACTGCATTGGTTTTCTTCATTAACCATTGATTCAGCGGAATCAAGTTCTCACACTTACAGTTTTACATAGGAACACAATATGGGTCATGAAACACTGAAACATACTATCACTTTTATACAGCAAAACAATCACTCTTCTAAGCAAAACAGTAACAGCAAAATCAAAATTAACTGAATTACCTGATTGAATATATCTCTGTCCTACTCACCCTGACACTGATACTCATTAGTATTTTTTGTTGGCTGCAAATTGAATGCATCATTCAGCTTTTGTAAGCTTGCCCAAAACTCCACACTTTCTTTTCACAGGGCTCAAGCAAGGTATAAATTATAACTGCACAAAAATTTGACAAAAGTAATCGAAACTTGTATTAATGATCCCCTCAGCTGTGCTTATAAAATTGGCAGAGATAAAACAAATAAATAGACACCGTTTTCACACCTGTGTGGAGACCACACTGATGCTGTCAAAACCAAGATTTCCATTGCTCTCTACGACGGCTGAATTTGCGTAACATGTCCCCCCACTGCTGGATGACAGTGGTTTGGGTGGGTTAGTCTTCTCCTGGGAATGATTCTGTCCGCTGTTTTCAGAGTCATTATGGCCAGTCTAGGTGACAAATAAGTAAGTAGGTAGCTAATTAGAAAAAAAGCAAAGTAACAAACACAAGAAAACAGAGACAAAAAAGAAAAAGTGGGGGGCATCATATTCATGCTGGTTTGCTTTCAACACCAAGCAAATGTTTAAATGGACAGAAGTAAGCATTTATATATTTAAATGAACTCCAAATGTATCTAAGTTCCTACTGTGTTTCTTACTTTCAGCTAATCAGAACACATGCAGGGATTTTTCATTTTTATACATTATGCAGAACCTCCCAAGCTGAACACTTGACCATAAGTGACCAACATTCGCTAGCTATTCATGGCTGCTTGTCAAATAGACTTATCAGCCTTTGTCAACCATTCCTCAAAACAAAGGGCAACAAATTCTTTCTTTTTTTTGTGGGGTGCAGTTACTACAAATAAGGGACAGTTAATCTTCAGAATCTTCAATACCAGCCAGTTTGGGAGCGACTGACTTCTCCTGCCAAAAGGGGAGCTCCAGGGGCAGACTCTATTTGCTCCAGCTCTTACATATTTCTACTTTTTTCTGATGGGTTTAGCTAGCACAGCAATGACTTGACAGTTGAGAGCAACAGGAGCATATGTCAATGACAGGAGACCACAGTCACATCTGGATATTCCCAGCCCTGCATGTAACTCCCTCAAAAAAGTGAGGTTGCTTCCCCTATACATATGAATTTTAAACAGTTATGTCAGAATACACAGTAAGGCTGAATTCCTCAGGTAAAATGAAAAAATGCTTTATTAAACTATCAAGTACCTTAAAATATGACATGCACTTAAAGCAAGGCTTGTTCAGTTAGTGATACATTTCTTTACCTGGTTATAGATCTTCAATATGACTTTAAGAATCCTTTCCACAAAGAAGAGAATATAGAATCCACCAAACACGGCAACTGCTTTCTCAATATAGTTATCTACTTTTGGGTCAAACCCAAATGCCTAAAAGTAAAGAAAAAAACAATGCAAATTAATGTGCAATCTGAGTACTTTTACAGAAAAAACAAACAAATGCTACACAAACACAGATACTCTGCTAAATTACAGCCTATCTCTCTAGCGACCATAAATTTCCATGGGGCTGCAATTATGAAAGGACTTGATCATTTTAGAATTTTTTCTTTAACTTGGATTAAACTTTAACAGTGTTTGAATTCAGTGGAACTTTAAATGCAGAATGTAGTAGTAAAATGCAAGACAAGGAGAATTTAACCTGTAGCCCATTAAGAGTCACTAGGATTTTATCTAATGCATTTCTCTTTCTGCCTAGAGGCAGACTAGTCCTTGGTCTTTCTCACAGTACAATTAGACATAGATCTTGATGGCTTTGCTCACCCAGCCAGAAAAAGACAGTATTGAACATCACCAACAGCGAGACTGCAACCACACACAGAATCCCACAAATAAACCCCATTCTAAAATTAGTACCTTTAGAAACTTGAATTGAAATCAAATGATTTCCCTTGCTTACCTCTGGAATGAGCTGGAAAATTGCATTAGAAAAGAGAGTACCGATGGCCAAGCCCACAAAGTAGGTTAAAACCTTGGGAAAATATGACTTCTTTAATAGGGGAGTTAAAATCAATCCCAGAAGCGATGCAAAGTTAATGATAGTCACAGCCAGGAACCCAAATCCCCAAACTGTGGACAAACAAGGAAAACTACATTTTAGTGTAACACCCACTTCAGGCTGTTTGCAATTTTTCTAACAACTAAATTAACAAGGAATTAGGAGGGAAAGTGGTTCCCTTGTTGAAATTATACTTCACAAATGCACAGATACTTAAGATACCTACCTGCAGAAAGGAAATAATTGGAAACACTGTCCAGGACTACCATATTAAAAATGGAAACTGTGCCACTAGTGTAAGATCTGGAACAGCCTATCTGCTGCTAGTATAAATCAGGTCTCTCTACGGTCAGAAGAGTAAAAATTAAGAGTTAGGCCAATAGTCGAAGTAGCTACAGCATAGACATAAGACAAAAATTCTTACTAGTCGCAGGGTTAGATCCAATTGTCATTTAAGGAACTCCAAGATACAAAGCCTGCTGTCTTGGCTGTACTAGATCCAAAAACATCTTTCCTGATAAAGGATGACTCCTTTAAGTCATCCTGAGATGGTGACTTTCTGTTCCTAACACTCTTTAAAGTGCCTTCTGACCCAAAACATCCTATGAGCTCTGTGAGTACAGCAAAAAGCTTTAAAGGTTGCAGTGAAGAGGTCTACAACACTTCCTCGAGTGATGCCACAGAACAAAGTTATCCACAAAGACAACAGGTTCATCCATAAAAATTAACTACAAATAACAGCCAACGTTGACACAATGTTGGTTATATGAGAACAGTTTGATATAATCCAGAAAGTTGCACCACGGTTTTACAATATGTATGCAGAGAAGTTACCATAAATTCCTTTCTGCATTGCAGAAACTAACAGATCAGATTACAATCTGCAGCCTAACTTTCCTGCAACACAATTGGCAAACACACTAAGCTAGATTCCTTACCTGCAAGTGGAATGACTACTTTGTTTGCAAAGTGTCACAACCTTCATATGCAATGAATTTTATTATAACATCAAGAACAGAAAGCATCAGAAACATTTAAAGCATTTGCAAAAGTTAAATCATGTCAGTTCAAACATTCATTTGCCATTGTTGAGAGACAGAGAAAAAAAACACACAACTAGATAAGGGTAGATTCACTAAGCTATACAGGAGATAAATTTCCATTAAAATAAATGCCAACTAAGCTTGTAAATAACATTTTGAAGTTGAATCTATAATAAACACATGGTCTTCCAAAGCCATCATGAGTCACAAACCACTGCTTTACAGTCTGGGATTACTACGGAAGCACAATTTTAAACTGAGTTAGAAAATAAAAACCCCATTTATCAGATACGAAGTGCTTAGTGCACTTGCCTGAATTACTTCATCAGACACAGAAAATTAGAACAAGTTTCAAAAATTTCAATTAAAAGACCCAGTACTAATTACTTTAAACAACAAAAGAGGATAAATTTACAAAGTGTGTGTAGATTGGTGGATAATAAAAACAATACAAGAATGGAGCTTATAACCAAGCACAAAAAAGAATAGGTTACTGCCAAATTGTGAGAGTTTTCACAATACTGTAGTTTCACTAACAAATGGTCTAACTTTCATGCTGAAAGTTCAGAACAGCAAAACATACTGGGACACTTATCTTGAAGTACATGTTATAAATAATACAACTGTCACAATTTTGTACGCTTAATGCAATGGAAGATGTCTCATAATGTATTAATGGGCCTGTACTCACAAGTAGGCACATATTCTAATACACTGGGATATAGTATTCCCTACATCGAGATAGCCCAAAGAACTTAGGATTTTACATATTGATGTTTTGGTGATGATTTATTCAGTGGAAGAATAAGGAGAAATTAAAGTAAGGAATTAAATAACCTTAGTGAAAGAAAAAATTAAATATTATCTGTCCTAGGCATTTCACTGCAATAAGCCTCAGCAATATAGGGACTAATTTAAACTAATGAAATTTTTAAAGGAATAAAATAAATCTAAGATCTTTCTTATATGTTCTTCAGGAAGGTCCTCCTGGGCCTTGTGTCAAGCTTTTCTTTGAGTTCAAAAAGACCTGAAGTGTAATTGGAAATAAAAAAAAAAAAAAACAAACAGTATTAGCTCATAATTACACAAGTGCAGGAACTAGTACTTCAAGAAAAATACCACAAATAGGAAATAGGGGTGGAGAGGCTGATAAAATTCCAAGACAACCAATATTGCAAATGTTCCTGCATTTTGGACTGTATTTCACAATATCACGCAGGCACCACTTTCTTAAAAGTGGTTTTATTTGTCAAGACTCCATCCACATTAAGCTAAGGCCATCATCTCAAAGCTGGTTACGCTGATTTTTTGCATTAGAGCAGAGCATTCTGCTTAGGACACAAACTCTTTTCTGCAGAGACTGGTGGCACAGTCAGCCTTGGACAATTCCCATTATTCTTTCTATCTTTAGAACTGTAGCCCCAACAAAGAGAGAACCAGTATGACCAAAGCCACCAGAAATCCAAAAAGCAAAATGGCAGGAGTGAAAGTAAGGTACCCTCCTTTACAACAGGGTGTTCAGCACTGTGCCTTGTGAGAAGTGGGATGACTGCTCTGGGCCTTCTCAAGGCAGGCTCAAACTTTTCCTTAGTCCTGTCCTGGGATGGAGGGGAAATGAGGATATGAATCCCTTTCTGAAGAAGCCAAGCAGAGAGCACAGAGCTTGGACAGAAGCAACACTACTGTACATTTCCAGCTATTTCATGTAGTTCTATAAAACTCACCCATTACCTTTCAGAGAAGCAAGAGCGGGAAGGACATGTGAATGCTGCCAAGGTCAGCTAGGTTAGATATGAGTAATACAGACCGCAAGGAAAAAGACATGCCAGATACTCTACTTTGCTTCAGCAGCATTTTTTTGTTATTGCAAGTAGCTGTCTGATAAAGCTTATTGTGCTAATTTCTTCCATATGTCTTGTCCGTTTGTATTTTGGAAGACAGAGTATCATTAAGTGCATGGGAGTTCCTGGGCAGAAAATTCACTTAAGCACAGCTGGAAACATGCATGGAGGATTTTGCTTCACGGACAGCAATTGAAATCAGCTCATCTTAATGCTGCCACAATATAAACTAATTTTGTGATAGGATGGGGGTGTGTGTAAATCAGTATCTGCATTTGACACTGAGCCTTTCTTCGAATCCCCCTTCCAAATAGGTACCACTATTGTGTTATTGTGTTACAGCCTCATATATTTGTGGTTTCAAAACCATAGGCCTTGCAGATTTCTTACAGTGCAGCCAAGGGAGTGGCAGGGATAAGGCTGCCTTGCTTATCTGCCTACTGGACATAGCTTCCCTCACTCCCCCACCTTCTTCCCTCCTGCTCCTGGAGAGATGGAGTGGAGAATCGAAAGAAGGTAACTCCCACAGGCTGAGATAAGAACAGCTTAGTAACTAAGGTAAAACACAAACCACTGCTGCTACCACCAATAATAATGATGAGAAGGGAAATAACAAGGGAAGAGAATACAACCGCTCACCACCCACTGACCGATACCCACCCCAACCAAGCACTGATCTAGCCCTTCCAGATAACTGCCCCTAGTTTATATAGTGGGCATGATGTGCTGTGGTATGGAATATCTCTTCGATCAGTTTGGATCAGGTGTCCTGTTTCTGCTTCCTCCCAGTTTCCCTTCCTCCCTGGTAGAGCATGAGACTCAGAAAGTCCTTGGTCAGAGTAAACATTACTGAGCAGCAACTAAAAACAGCAGTGTTATCAGTGCTGTTCCCAGGCTGAAAGTCAAAACCACAGCATTGCATCAGCTACTAAGAAGGAAAAAAATGACTGCTACTGCCAAACCCAGGATAGCAGGATAAAAGAAAAGCAAGAGGGATGGTCTAAACAGCTAAGGTTAACTATAGGTCAAGCTTTCCATGTACAACCTACTTAAAACAGCCCCAAACAAAACAACAAAGACAGATACTACCCTCCACTGCAGATATTATGGACTTCTTGACAATATGTGCCCTCATATAGTATAAGCCATGTAGAACAAGCATGGTAAATTGATGCCATGGTTTCAGTGATTAATCAAATAAAATTTTAATTATTCACTGACACAGCTAAGTTTTAGGAATGATCTGTGATTCTTAAAAAATATCATCTCATATTAATCAGAATGGTATTAATACTAATATTTCAAAAGTTACAAAAATTTATGAAAAATAAAGTTGTAACTCCTCTTGTAAATACTGACATTCATAAAATCATAGAATCATAGAATAGTTAGGGTTGTAAAGAACCTTAAGATCATCTAGTTCTAGCCCCCCTGCCATGGGCAGGGACACCTCCCACTAAACCATGCCACACAAGGCTATGTCCAACCCGGCCTTGAACACTGCCAGTGATGGAGCATTCACAACTTCCCTGGGCAACCCATTCCAGTGCCTCACCACCCTTACAGGAAAGAATTTCTTCCTCAGATCCAATCTAAGCTTCCCCTCTTTAAGTTTGAACCTGTTACCCCTTGTCCTCTCACTACAGTCCCTCATAAGGAGTCCCTCCCCAGCATCCATATAGGCTCCCTTCAGATACTGGAAGGCTGCTATGAGGTCTCCATAAAGTCTTCTCTTCTCTAGGATGAACAGCCGCAACTTTCTCAGCCTATCTTCATATGGAGGTACTCCAGTCCCCTGATCATCCTCACGGCCCTCCTCTGGACTTGTTCCAACAGTTCTATGTCCTTTTTATGTTGAGGACACCAGTACTGCACACAATAATCCAAGTGAGGTCCCACGAGAGCAGAGTAGAGGGGCAGGATCACCTCCTTTGATGGGCTGGTCACACTCCTTTTGATGCAGCCCAGGATACTGCCGGCTCATGTTCATTTTTTCATCAACCAACACCCCAAGTCCTCCTCCGCAGGGCTGCTCTGAATCTCTTCTCTGCCCAACCTGTAGCTGTGCCTGGGATTGCTCTGACCCACGTGTAGGACCTTGCACTTGGCATAGCTAAACTTCATCAGGTTGGCATCCGCCCACCTCACAAGTGTGTCAAGGTCCTTCTGAATGGCTTTCCTTCCCTTCAGTGTACCAACTAAACCACACAGCTTGGTGTCACTGGCAAACTCGCTGAGGGCACACTCAATCCCACTGTCCATGTCACTGAAAAAGATGTTGAACAAGATAGGTCCCAACATAGATCCCTGAGGTTACTGGTCTCCAGCTGGATATTGAGCCATTGAGCACAACAATTTGTGTGTGGCCATCCAGCCAGTTCTTTATCCACCAAGTAGTCCACCTACGAAATTGATGTCTCTCCAACTTAGAGACAAGGATGTCATGTGGGACAGTGTCATTAGGCTCCTGCTCATCTAAGATCCTAACTTTTGATTTTATTTCAGCTAACTCTCTTGGAATAATAAATTTATTTGGAATACTGAGTCAAATAAAGAGACAAAAGAGGCCATTACCTATTTGATCCTTATCAGTGCAACAAGTGACTTCATTAACCAGCTTCCCCGTCCTACACTTTTTATCACACTGTACAGTTTTGTACACAATAAGTACTGAAGTAACAGTGAGGAAAGAAAAGGAGGAAGGATACTCAGCCATGTGATGATGTTCCACATGCATAAGAGATGAAATGAAAGCAAGAGTCAGAGTTTGAAAAGGATATGAGTATTTTTCCTCAGTAAAACAGTCACTGTCTCCCTTGATGTCATGACTCCCACCTGCAAATCATTCCACTTGAAAGCAGTCCCCTAAATATTTTACCTTGAGTTGCTTTGATGCATACACATCCCACTAAGTCCAATCTCCCACTGCATATCACCTGCATGAACTGCCCTTCTGTACTCCCATCTTCTCTCCTTTTAAACAGCTATTAGTGAGAGTCCTTATTCTTCAAGGCACAAACCATTATCCAAATAAAGCAAGTCACATGGACTCTTCCTTTAAGAGCTAAGTTATTCCATAACAAGCTACTCGGTTCTTTCACCCTTCTCTAGAAAACTTTAAATAGATTGCTGTCAGGAAAGGATATTTGTTTAGATAACTCACTGACCTGAAATAGTATTTTAATTTTATATTCCCACTTTACAACTACATCCTCCTAAAACACAATAGTCCTATTACATACAGACAAATGCTTGCCATTCCCCTAAGAAAACCCCACCTCAGTAGCAGTGTAAATGCAATTAATGTTAACTAACCTTGTAAAGAATGTGGTTTAGATGTATCCACAAAGTTTTCCTGATCATCACACGGGTGAAAAATGAGCTGTTGCAAAACAGCAGGACATATCGTGGAGAAGTTTGAATTTGACACGAGGCTGTTGTTCGGTATCCCATGCAAACTAAAAATTTCCTCACCAGTCAAGCACTGGAACATAAAAAGGATTTTGCCAACTTAATGCATTAATGCAAAATCAAAAAATAAGTCATACAGTGAAAACCCCAAGAATTACAACACGAAAACACAGTGACACATTTTCAAGGAAGCATATACACTGTTTGTATATTGTGCATAAAACCACACTGCTTAATGTGAAGCAAAAGCAATTTGAAGTATTTTCAGATAAATCACAAACCAACAAAACACGTTTTAAATAGACATTTGCAAATCTTGTGCCCTATGAACCAGGACAGTTAAACCTTACAATATATTTGGAAGAATAACTCAAAGTAATTACAATCTCATGTAACAACAAAATAATTACACAGAAGAACAGACTAGACACAGTTAAAATCTCAGTGACAGAATTATGCCAGAAAAAGACTGGTAATTCAGTGACTGCTTATTCATATAAGAATCCATAGCTACCTTATAAAATGCACTTCTTACCTCCCCAAATCAGATGTTTAAAAATGGTCTAAACATTAGTAGCATTTATAATTTTTCATACATTTTATAGCAATAATTGTTAACAGCAAACATTGTTTTGTAAAATCGTCCCATACTCCAAATGAGATCTCCGCTTTGCCTTCAGCTCAGGACAGAAACAGTATCTAAGAGGTCAAGGATAAACACAATTAGCAGTACTAAGGCCGGGGTAGGGCTGGTTGCTCTGTTACTTTCAATCAAAAAGATCAATGGCAAACTATGAAGTATCTTAAAAAAAGATGAAAAAAATTGAAAAATTAATATTTTTAATATGAAATGTTCTCTACAGCTGAGGTCTTTCATCTCACACTTTCCATTTATTCACATTCATTATTTATTCACATTCATTATTTTCTACAATGATCAATAGGGAAAAAGTGGGTTTTCTTGAGTGCAAACAAAAGTAAATTTGTAAAAAGGCTTTATGCTGTAAAATAAGCACATACAGAGGTTGAGTCTCAAGCCAAAAAAAAAGTCAACTTTTCCTTCTATTTGGATATCTAATAAAGACTGTAAGTCTCCCTGTAGCAAATCTCAGTGGGGTTGCAAAGTAAAGCATTGGAAGCCTTAGCAAAAATAAAAAAACAAATGGTCACTCCCTGCTTTCTTCAGTTTTGCCTTTGGATTTCACAGCACTTCCAATAACTCAAGATTATTATTTGTAAAGCAAATTAATTCTAGAGATAAGCCAAAGCAACTGCAAGCCATTTATTTCAACAGAGCTGCTTCCGCTTCCATTAATGCATATTTTTCTAATACTGCCCAAAAGGTGAAAGGCATGCACACATCATCTGAATGTAACTATTTCTGATTCAGCTTGGAGGAAGAGAAAATGCAGGCCAATTCAAGTTACCCCCAACTAAATTACATCCAGGATGCTTCTGTGCTTCCTCTTTAACAATCCAGCCTATAAGAGCACTGCAAGCACAAGCTTAAACATAAGTTTTGTTAAGGCCACGAGACCTTGAAGACTCAAATATATGTACATATACTTTCCTCTTTCAGCTAATGTCAAAGTATCACTTATCAAATAAATATAACTTGATAACAGAAAATGTGTTTTTTTGCTTTCAAGCACATTGGTTCATTTAATCCCAATGGAAATAGTGCATCACTCAAAAGACAGCCTTTAGCAGTCTAATACATGAATCTCTGGAACTTTCTAAACATAACTTGGGTTATGGGCCTAACCATTTTCCTGTTAACTCCACATAATGGATTAATGCAAAACAAATGGCTAATATGTCCAGTGAAACAAAGAAAGGATAGTTGTGGTTTAGAGGAACAGTTCCTATATGGTGCTTCTTGTATTCCTGGCTCATAGAGTCATTTCTGGAAGTCTACAGTGAAAAAAAACTTAGAAAATCAAGCTTGTAGCAGCTGAAAATTCATAACATAACTGTCTCTAAGAGAAATCACCTTTAACTATCTCATTCCTAAAAATACAGAATGGATTACTAGTATTATAAAATATGAATATATTAACACTACTATTAGTTCACAAAAATCCAAACCATATTGTAGATAGAAAAACAGATTATGGAGAGAAAATAAATCAGACACAGCATGAATAGTAAACTTGAGACTTGTAACTTTGGATAGATACAAACAAATGAGCAAGAAATACCACAGACAAGAACTCTTTTATATGAAGACGACAAACAGCAATTTATTTAATTACTGTCATTATTTTGACCAGGGACAAACCCATAGGATAATGATTCCTATAAATGATTCATTATTATATGTCACCTCATCCTCACAGTAAACTCCTACATACATCCAAGAGCTAAAAAGCAAGTTTGAATGAGTTCACTGACACAATTAAAGGATTAATTAAAAGATTAGATCTATTGGAAGCCTTGGATTGGAGCAACTCATGTGTGCACATTGCAAAACTGCATTTATCTTTGGAGAATAAATACATTAAGACAGCCACACTGCTGTAAAAACATAAGGAAATTTAGCCTCATGAAACAGCGGACTGAGAATGTTATCCTGGCTCACCAGGACTACCATCATGTCTACCCCCTGCTATTCAGTAAGCCTGTTAGGTAAGGGAACTGGTCATAATGTGATGGTCATGCAGAGTTTAATAAACAATTGCAAAAAAGATATGATGTAAGTGATCATGTCCCTGAACTATACAAAAAATAATTTAAAAAATGCTTTCATCATAAGTGGGGAGGACTTAAATTAGTAGAACTTATATAAAATATTCAGGCTAATAAAAAAAGCTGTCAACTGGGTTATTCAAACAGATGTTCACTTTTCTCCTAGCAAGGCTCTCCCACAAACGATTGACCAATATAGGTTGGGTTTTTTTAAGATGGTAAATGAAATAAAATGACACTCAACTATCTAGAATCTCTCTACACCTGTATAGTTATAAATAAGGCAGATGCCAGCTTACCACATCCTCTGAAGGAAAGGATGGGACAAATGCTAGGACAAAAGTAATGCAGACAGGACCTCTATCTGGAAAATTAACAAAAGATACTACACTACCGACCATCTTGTAAATGCTTTAGACCTTTTTCTGATCTTCAGCCATTTTCTTATCTTTGTTCTACCTTTGTTTTACCTGTAGCATTCCACATGTGAAGTACTAAATGTACCCAGAAGCAACCTGGACTGCAGTTTCTTGATCTTGCCAGATTAAATACTAGCCTAGTCCACACTAGAGCTGAGCAGTGGGTCACACAGCAGCAACAGAAAAGAAAGAATGCAGTGAATACTTACATGACCAGCATTTTTACTTCATTTTTTTTACCTAGCCTGAGCCTGGATGAGGCAGACACATACAACTATGTCTTCCCCAACTTACTTATAACAAATTAAAGCATCTAATGCTGATATGGTGGCAGCCTTTTTGTCACTCAGCACAGGTAAGAACTGGATGGTAGGAGACAGCCATGCCTTCAATAAGCAGCACCCTGTGAGTGTCAAATCAGATGAAGCTGGTTTGCATTTGTGTGTTGCAGTGGTTTCACATAGACCCTGACATGTTCAAGGCAGCTCTTCATGCTGGGAGTTGAAAAATGTCCACGAATGCTGAAATTTGCTGAAGATATTGTAGGAATAAGCCATTTACAGGGTAGAACAACTAAGTCTTTATTTTCTCACTGGCCAAGAAACATCAGATTCCTCTTTGAGGTAAAAATTAATTATATCTGTTCATGAATATGAGTAAATATTTTAACTTTGTTTTGTCCAAATATTTTGTTTAAAAATGAAAATGCATTACATTAAGGCACAGTATCCAGGCATAACATCCAGACTGGCATAAACATAGATTTAGAAAACTCAGAGAAGGAAATTGGAGCATGATTGTAGCACTTACTGGCACAAAACAAAGGTGATGTTAAGAAGCTTTCTTTCCAATGTGCATTTACCTCCCATGTATTTTTTGACCAAAGCTTTTAAGCGCGTAATTAAATCCTTCAGCGCACGTGTATTGCTATCACACTACAATTAACCCAATGATAGTAGATCAAATATAGTTCCATGTTTTTAAATCTTCTTAATAAAATAAAATACTGAGTAAACATGCCAACACCTATCATACTGAAATTGCTAATTTATCACTATTAGTAGGACTAAAATGCATTAGAATCTCATGATCAAATGTGAAAAACCAGCAGTGAAGAGCATTTGAGACTGCTCAGTTGCTACTTACTTCTCTGACAGTATGTTAGTTTATATATAAAGAAAAGGTGATAAGAGAAAAAAATGAAGAGTAAAGAAAACAGAAAATTATATAAAATATAAACATTTTCTTATATAAATATATATAAAATATATATGTTTATATTAAAAAATATAAACATAAAAGAGCTTGAAGAAAAAAAAAAAAAAAAAAAAAGAGACGAAAATCATAAGTGATTGGAGACAATCAAACATTCCAAAACAGTGCTCAAAAAAAATGTCTTCTTTTTTGTTATTTACAGGGAAAAAAATAGCATCTTCATGGATACCATAGGACATACGCTACCATAAATGCCTACACAAGCACATGTTCAAATACCATCATCAACAAATTAAATAATATTTTCTTCTCCCTTATCTTTTCATGTCAACTTGGTATTGAAGGAAAACAGAAACCAAGCATTCATTTTCCCCTGACTTACACATCCAGACTCCTTCAATCTGTAAGAAAATGAATCAGCTTCTGGTGGATCCTCTTGTGGATCCACTAATACACTTAACAGAATTGTTATGAACAAAACATTAAAACTAAACACCAATTCTGGGATGAAATGAACACAGACTGTTTCTTCCCACCAGTTTTTGAAGTGCTGTATCACTTGTCCCTTATAGATCAGCTCTTCATTAAAAATTACTAAAGGCTTGGATAAGTGACTCTCTGATAGAGCAGGGGTGTGTTATCTTGATTGGAAGAAAGGCCTGGGCGTCATCCCACTAGCTCTGGACACTGAAGTTAAGAACTGAAAGTCTAAGATAAACCTTGTTTCCTCCCATAGTCAAGATATTTATGCAGCCAAAATGGATTTAGCCTGCCTGAGAAAGACCTGAATAACTCTCCAAAGGCATTTACTTTCATTTACAGAGAATCGGTAAAGCTTAGGCATCTGATATCTTCCAATACACAAAGATTATGCCACTTTGTGTCTTCTGTCATAACCAACAGATACTCTAAATTATCAATTTGCAAGCATTAAGAGTTTGAAAATGATCGTGTATGATTTTGTTTGTATGTGTATTCTTTTGCATGCAACACCTGCCCCAAGTCATTGATACACCTAACACCTAGAGGAATCAAAAGCCAGTAGGCAAAATGCACTTGCTTTGAAGGTACTGGCTGATAAAGCAGCTGTAAGGCCAATTTTAAAAAAGAATACAAGTAACGCAGCAGGAAAAAGTATGCACATTTCAGTATGGTGCCCCAAATATTGTTCAAAAGGGACACAACTAGAACAGGACTGCAAAAAAAGTTCCAGTTAAAATCCAAATGACTGACAGGGAACACACATTTACAGTCATAAGAAAGTATTACTTTTTTTTTCCTTCTGTATCCTGTGCCAAAGCCTGTGTACGAGGGCTACGTGCTTTTACAGAGAAAAAACCTGAAGGACTGAAGAATCAACTCATTTCCATGCCCTTTGAAAGAAAGCACCTTTTCAGAGCCATATTCAACACTGCAAACTTGTATTTAGCATGTGTGGTGGGGAATGTTTATGTTTTTAATACACTGTGTTGGAACAGTGCTCAATTTGTGAGATTTTAAAGCAGTGACTCTGGCAAATATTGCCATGCTTATACTGAATACTACATTGATTTCAGTGGGATTAACTCCCAATTAAACCTCTTGTAAGTTTTAGACATTAGAAGATACCAGAATTGCCCTCTTTCTAAAATCAAGGGAGCTTATCCAAGGTTTGTTCCCCTTACAGAACAAGCAAAAGAGATACTGCTCCAAATGTAGAACAATTTTCTCAAGGCCTCTAGAACCGTGTCTCTTCTGTTTCTAAGCAGTGGAAGCAAACCAGAGTAAACAGTCATCCCTGCTTTCATTTCTGTGACTGACTTCATGTCCCTGGATCCTGAGCGTAAGGAAATCTCCACCAGACTCAAGAATCTCCTTCAAGAAAACAGTGTAAGATGAAATGAAATATGATATGAAATTACATGGACTTTAAAAGTATCAGCAAGGTCTGAGTTTTGAATAGAGGCACTAAACAGAGTAAAATATTTTTATAAAAATTAATATTCCAGTGATATTTAGTCAGTAAATGAAACATTTTTCAACAGCTTTTAGTAGATTAATTAATGGATGTACACTTTGCACTGAGCTAAAAGATGTGACCATTTTCGAAAGTTTCTTCACACAAGTAGACCTGCCTTTCTCAAGTTTGCGCTATCACATGACAATTGTACTTTAACAAGACCTGAAGATTTGCTTATACAACTCTTACACACTTTTTGCTGTTCTCCAGATGTTATTTACCAGGGGAAAGTGCCAGTTTAAGCGCTGAGCAGTGAAGAGATAGAGCTAATCCCGCCGGCAGTCCTGCAATGCAGCACCGCAGTGATGGATGGGGCAGTTCCTTCTCTCTCCCTACGCTGGTCTCACAGCAGACAGGTGCCTTTGCCCGAAACCTCGGCCCAGCGCCCCAGAAGACATCAGCTCCCTCCCGTCTCCCGAGCTTCAAAGTGAGGAAACACGACGGCGATCAGCTTAAAGAACCTACGGCTGTGCCCTCCCGGCTGGGCGCCCTGGTTCCTGGACGCGCGTTTCCAGCCCAGCCCTCACCGCGGCAGCGGAGCCGGAGCGGCACCCGAACGAGCCCGGCTCCCCCGCGGTACCTGGTTGTGGTGCAGCTGGGTGAGCGGCAGCACGGCGCCCAGGGCCGGCGCGGCGCCCAACCGGTGCAGCAGCGCGGACAGCTGCGCGGCCGACAGGCTGCGGTTGGCCCCGAAGACTTGCAGCACATCGTCGGCGAAGGCGTTCGATGGGAGCATCTCCTGCCCCGCGGGACGCGGCGAGTGTCACTGGGCGCGCAGCACGGCGCAGCCCTCCGCACCGCCCACCAGCCCAGGGCTCCGTGGGGCGGGAGCAGCGCCCGCCCGGCCCGGCCCCTCCGGGGGGGCGTAGTGGGGAGACGAGACGGGGCGGGCGCTGCTCGCCGCTGCTATCCCCCCCCGCCCCTGCGGGAGTCCTCACGGGCCCGTCCCGCTTTTTTGGTCCCTGGCGCGGCGCTCACCGTCCCCAGGGACCTGCGTTAGGGCAGAAGGGCGCATGGGGCTGTCCGGAGATGACCCCACGCACATGGCGCAAAGTGGGAGGCTGCAAAACTCCCGGTTGCTGCCAGCCCTGCCGCCGGGACCAAGGGTCACACAACCACCGGACACATCCACGATGGCATCCCCTGCCGCCCCGAGGGCTGCTTCCAGAGCTACCTCCCGAGCCCAGCCTGCTCCCTCCTTCAGGCAAGACCCCGCTTCCACATGCCCTGACCCACAAACACCAGATGGGACAGCCGAGGCCAAGGTTCAAACCCAGGCCAGGCCCACAGGCAGGTACACACCTCCTCAATAGTATCTCGACAGTCGAGGCATCTGGACCTTGGAATGAGCAGTTAGGTTGGCAGCAATTAGGCAACTCGCTTTTCTAAGGCCCCCTCCCTCCTGCAGGTTGAGACATGGATTTGTGCCTCCTCTACCTTTTTAGGAAGGTTTAACGCACAACCAGCCCATGCTGTTTCATGGATGCCTTTTGACAGAGAAAATGGTAACTGGTCTCAGGACTATATTCCCGAGGAGTATCGCTCCAGTGGTTGAGATAAAAATCCTAACGCTCCAGAACAGCAGCCGTGTATCAGCAGCTCCAGCTCAAGGGGGATTTGTACTATTAACAAGTTATTCTGTAACTGCCTGTTACAAAATTTCTTATGTATCCCTGTAGTGATCAGAGACTGCATTTTTAGAGGTACAGCTTTTCAACAGATTCTCATTTAGACCTCTGTGGAACTGTGCTGAATTGCATAAGCTGAGACACTGTCCCCAGTTCTAGATTTTCTGAAACTGGAATTTTTTTACTGCATGTGCCAAGCAGTCTGGGTAACAACAGGAAAGAAGGAGCTATGGTTAAAGATACTTCACAAGCAGCAGAACTCATTTGGATAAATCCTTCATAAAGAGTATCCTGGGCTGCATCAAAAGGAGTGTGACCAGCAGAATGAGGGAGGTGATCCTGCCCCTCTACTCTGCTCTTGTG
>JASSUY010013345.1:0-10821 GCA_032466535.1 Forpus xanthops | reverse complement strand
TTTTTTTTTTTTTGTTTCTATTTTACATTGGTATTTATTATCACTTGAAATATCTGTTTGTTACTTTCTCGTTTAAGGTGTTTCCTGACTTTGCTGTTATAGTAGATAATGAAAGCTTTCCCATTAAAAACTTGATAAGTAAGATTTTACAACTTCACAGCCACAATTTTCAGTAATCTCTTCAATACCCTAGGAATATGATTCACCAGTCTCTGATACATAAATGTGCCTCCAGGAGATTTTCTGTCCAGTGAGCAAAGAGAAGAGAAAAATGAAGTTAGGAAAAATATAAAAGAAGCTTCACCCATTGACACAATGAGGAAAAATATGACAAAATTGTGCTTTTGGAGAATAAGATTAAAGATGAACACTTTGTAGCTGCAGTCATAGAATCATAAAAGAGTTAGGGGTGGAATGGACTTCAAAATCACCTAGTTCCAACCACCTGCCATGGGGGGTTGGAGTCACCAGCTGACAATCAGGAGTCAAGCTTGTAAAGCTGGTCAGTGGGAGAAAGCTGCCTGTTTGCCTGAAAAATGTCATCAAGTTTTATTTCATGGAGGGGGAAAGAGCATCATAACATGTTGAGTTTAATTCACAGGAAACAACCAGGTCTTGGCATCTTTATCACAGTGTGCTAGCCACATAGTTTGCTCCTCCATCCATAAGAAATTGTACTGTTTTTTTCTATCACTACTCCACTTTGATGTCTGTTTCTGATTGTACTGGATTTGTCCTGCCTTCTTTTGAAAGTGGTCTGAAGTCCACGTTTCTCAAATCCAGTGATGTTTTTATTCCATATTTCACTAACACTGCATTTTTAGGATACAGAATTGTAGTCAATAATTCTGAACACTGATGCAGCTTGGATATGATCTGACTAGTGGGTCCTGACAAAATCTGTCTGCCACAGGTTGTTCATTTCAGGGATTGTCTTGAAGACCTTGAGATCTGGTATGTGCCTGCCACTGGTTACCTCATATCCTGGGGTTCACGGGTGGGCCACACACAGAGTTTCAGTGACAGCAAGTTGGTCCATCCTGAACTCTCCCTGAAGGAGGTTTTATAAGGCCACTCTCTGAGGTGGTGTACAATAGCTGGAAGAACACAATAGCAGGAAGTTGCATGTTTGGAAGGATATTTTGACCTATTGGAGTTATAATTATGTTAAAGCTGAGATATGCCAAGTGAGCTGATGGTTTCTTTTATTTTTTAAAGAAAAAAAATGGACATTTTCCACTTCAACAAAATGGCAGAAACACCTCCAGCCTACACAGCTTCAACGAAGCTCACATTCTTTCTGAAGCTCTTCACACACCAAACTGTGATCTGCACCAGTGTGTCTTAGCATCTTAACCACAGATCAAACTGTAGCACATTGCCACCCTGCAAGGCGTAAAATCATAGTAGAAAAACACTTTGAAAAAACTATCAATAAATATGTCTCACATGAAAAAATGAAATTTATTGCTTTCTCATGATTTTCTTCATGTAAAGTTGACTTCCAACAAACAATGCCAGTAAGTCTATTAGTAAATACCCTCTTCAGTAACCGTTGATGTGCTGTAATCTTCTGGCATGAGGAAGAAGAAGTATAAATCAAGGGCTGGAGAGAATTTTTATTTAACATTTGGATGTATTCCAGTACTAAATTGTTCAGGAATTTTCAGTGTCAGCATTAACTATTTTTGGTTTGTCCTGTTGGTTTGTTGTTTGGAGGCTTGTTTGTTAGGGCTTTTTTCCCCTCTCTTTGCAATGTTTCCTCAAAAGTTGGGGAGTTTTTTGGTTGTCAAATCTCTTTATTTTATTTCCCAAATAAAAATATCCTCTTCTCACAATGAAATTGAGCAGTCTGGTAGAAAAATGACAGATCATGAAGAGCAGGTGCTAAAACGTTTAAGAGAAACAGCAGGGTATAAAAGTTTGATCCAAAGATCCATTATTATACAAACTCTCATGATTTCAAGACTTGTTGTTCAGCTGGAATTGCAAATATGGGAAAGGGCTTAAGATTTGGGGTTTGTAACAAGAAAAATCAGTTAAGAAAAAGAGTGAACTGATATAATTACATTCAAGTGGTTTCAATGACAAAACATGAAAAGAATCATAAATAGTGCACGAAAGCAATTATCATTAGGGAAAGGCCATTGCAATTAAACCAAGTTTAGGTTAGGATTTAGTCTTAAGGCTTAGACAGGAGGTAGTAGGGTACCTCAGAAGTTTCTGTGAGGCTTTTAGCAGTGAACAGTACAAATCTTTCATTAGAACTCAGATGAAATCCTGCATGGTTGAGAAAAATATATTGTTTGGTCAACATTTGTAAAAAATGTGTAAAAACTAATAGTTGCAGCTGTTCAAAAAATACAACAGTGAAGAAAAATTCAAGATAATAGGATAAAATAAAAATCTAGCATTTCTTGGAACTTTTGGAGTTGAGTGAGTATACATAATGAAAGAACTGTGAAATCTGGACCCAGCTTTACTACAGCTGATCATGATGTAAAACAACTAGAAATTTAAGGAAAAAAATATAATTTTCCTATCATTTGTCATACTGGAGATTTTTATATTTGCATTCTCTTTCAACTGCAGCCATCCTACAAATATATGCAGCTAGCTTGCACTGCTTTACAGCACAAAGTGTGAAAGAATATGCCTGGAATTAAATCAAAACAGCTCTTAGAAAAAATAATTGTGTTAAACGCTGCTTCAAAATGCATGACTTGAATATTCATCAGCATCTCTGGCTCTTTCTAAATCCCTCTTACACAGATTTTGGCACAACAAGAACTCATCAGATTTGACATCTGCATTTTCAAATCCTTTTAGTTTACAGTTAATGGATAGTAAAAAAAAGATGAAAGATGCCCAGTGCAAATAGTTTCTTTAAGCATTTCCAGAAGAATTACTTAGACATAACATTTTTACCATAAAGTGATAAAATGGGATTAATGATTAACTATAAAGTATGAGTCATGAAGCTTTATTCTGGTGCTTACTTCAGGCACTCTTCATGGAACATAGAACATATAGGAGAAAATGTAAGATAAAGAATCTATACCTAAGGATTTTATATATATATAAAAGGTCATTAAGAGAGGTCTTTGTCTCTGACAAGAAGTAACTAGCAGTTCTGTGCTATCTTCCTCAGTTGAATTTAGGAACAGATAATCACATTAGTCCAGAAGTCACGGTAGTTTCACTGTGGGAACGAACCCATTTTATCACCACTTCATCTCACTTTGCTAGGCAATAAAATCCTCATTTCATTCACTTTTAGGTCACCTTACACTGCCACGTGTTCCTGCAGCACGTTTGCTTTTGGAAAATTAAGAACATGACATTGGTGGCAAATTCATATGCATCTGCTGGCAGGTAGTTTGAATTTTTTGATACCCTCTCTATCTCATTATATTATCCGTAACATCACAGAACAGATTCTCAGAGCAAACTATAACTGCTACAAGCCATCTTAAAGGCCAAAGTTAATCTAAGTACTTTCACAGTAGAAAGAGTGTTATAAAATCATAGAATAGTTTGGGTTGGAAAAGATCTTAAGATCATCTAGTTCCAACTCCCTGCCATGAGCAAGGACACCTCATACTAGACCACGGCTCTCAAGGCTGTCCAACCTGGCCTTGAATACTGCCAGGAATGGAGCATTTCTCACTTCTTTGGCTGCTGAATCCCTGGTATCAGTGAGAGAGTGGATCTGCATGCACTTTCCAGCACAGTTTATCTATTGGGAATGAACATCTGATTCTGACTGTACTGATACTGATTTATGTCAGCCTAGTTCCATGAACTTCAGAGAAACTGCTGTGGAGTAATTGTCCAGCTTAACATGGAAAGGTGAAAAAATCCTGTGAGCTCATTTTAAGTTGTCTCCTAAAGTTTGCAGTACTTTTCCATGTACTGCTCCGATCTATTTTCATTTCTAGAGAAGAAAACCAATCTTTCAGTCTATCAGTACATATAGATACCATATTAATTTTCCAAATCTTTTTATCAGTGTGACCTTTCAGACACCAATAAAAGCACACAGCATGTTTCTAATAAACATGAGGAGTCTGTGTCTTTTCAGTGTAAGCACAGAATTACATGAAAACAGGAAAACAGACAGAGTGAAACCACTTGAAAATTAGGGCAACTTAGCTCAAAATCTGGACCATCAAACATACAGAGAGGAAGTCAGCAAACAAAATTAGCATTTCTGAGCAGTACTCAGAACTGAGAAGGTCAGCAAATTCAGAAAGATCACATACCAATTAGATGAGGCATATCAACAGTTTCAGCAGTGATGGCACAGTTTCTTGTATTTCTGTAACTCAGCAAGGTTATTTGGGTTAGTATAAAATTGGGATTTTTAAAGAATTTGTATATTGTTACATGTTATGTGCAACTGCCATGTGTGTTAGTAGATCTGTTGCTCTGAAACAGATAGGTGCCTTGTCCCATTTTGTTGGTGTGTGCATCTGTTCTCTTGTTTTTATGTAAAGTAATAAAATCCCTTGAATGGTAGAACAAACAAATGCAGTTGATCTGCTGCTGGAAACATGCCTGTTGCTAATTTAACTTTTTGTTGTCATCATAGTACTGAAGTAACTTAGTGGCCAATATCGGCTCATAAGGGGCTTTTGTTCTCTTTGTAGTGAATGCTTTTTAAGTTGCTTTACAGAACAAAGAGTCCCAGGAGTTCAAAAAGGCATGAAGAGACTTTTCCTGACATTCCTCAGAGTATTCTAGAAACCCACAACCACAAGAGAACAGGCAGGTATGAGGCCTGAATCCCTCTAGCAAATGCAAAGCCTGAGCAGCACCTGCTGTTTCAACCTCATGCTCCCTTCCTGCTGCAGCCAGACGGAGGGAATAAAGCCTCAAGGTTGTTTCGCTCAACTCCTGCAGTTTAGACATCAGCTCTTATTGCTTCAGCACGTTATTCCATACCATAATTTATTTAACTTCACTGAACATTCCTCAGTTTTCCACTGCTTCTAACCTTGCAGTAACATAAGTAGCTCATAAAAGATGGTTTTGTTATTTTTAGGACTGCTTGATGGTAAAAGCCTTTTATAAATACACCAAGTCCAGAAGATAATCTGGGAAATGTATCTTTTCACAGCATCTTCACTTAGTAAATGTAGACTCAACTTTGCTCTGAATGGGTTCTGGAGCATGACTTGATCCTGCTTTTCAATCTTTTTTTTTCAAGCTATGACATAGGTATACTTTCAGCGGCCACCATATTTAGCTATGCAAAGAATTCATTAAGAATGTGACTGCTGGGAGGAGTCTGGTCTGGTGTCTTTTCTCACCCTGTTTCTAGTGTCCTTGCACCCTATTACATTTTGTCACTGTGCAAAGATGCATGTTTGGAATTCCCAGGTACAATCTCCAAGACTAATTACTGCAGAGTGTAAGGAGACTGAGCTAAACAAACATCCTCCTGAGTCTTGTATGTAAAATACAACTGTGCAGCAGCAGGGCTTTACACACTTGCTCAGGTTAAATGACATACGAACAGGTGATACACTTCTAACACGCTTATTAGCTGCCATTTTTCATCAACTGCTTAATCTAATTTGCTTTGAAATAAAAGCCTATTTCAGGAGCTCACGAAATGTTGCATAGAAAGCTTATGCTATCCTAGACGTCTGGGTGAATTATTAACATAGCATCATGTCAGGTGCTCTTTGTCCTATTTTTCCCTCACTTGCTTCTAATAATTAGTTGAAACATGGCATTCTAGAATCCTGCCTTTGTTAAATGCCTGCAGGATGAGGTCAGGTTATAGGATTAATTACAGCATTTTATGGACCTACACATAGTCTAGCAGGGAGGAGCCTTAGAAGGCAAAACAGTCATTGTTTTTACTCTCCTTTCCATCCAAACCCAAGTAGATGAAATTTAGATGAGACTTACTGTGGCACTTACTAGGCCTGAATTGGTATTCATGCTCATGACATGCTCTCTCTACTAGATTTTAGAAGAATCACTCCTTATTCACTTCAGTGTCTTCAGAATCAGGGCCTCAATTAAAGTCATTTCTATGTCAATCTCTTATACACTAATATCCCCCATTCCAGAAAAAAAAATAACCTGGAAGAGAGGACAACCGATGTTTTTCCTGATTTTGGGATGCAATTTTTGCTGCTTCTCAGGTACAGTGTGCTTAACATTGAATGCCAATGTACACATTAACACCGAGGAAGATTGCATAGCTGGTATCAGATCTTTTTCAAAAAATGTTAGAAAAAGAATACAAAAGTAAAAAAATTAGGAACCAGTAATGCAAAATTCTCCTTTGCAATATAGTTTGTGCAGTCACTTATGTCAGGGAAGAGTGGATATATAACTCTGCCAAGCCAAAATTATAGTACTTTGTGGCCATGGCAACTTGCTATTAACAATTACATATTGTACAGTACTATTGAGACTCTGTTCAAGGGCTTATGCAGAATTGGAACAAGTCTCTCAAGTGCTGTGAGCATAAAATCAAGGTAAGACAAATGTAGAAGGCAACAAACCACCACTGAAAGGCCTTCCAGATTATAAACAACCTACATCTTCCAGTAAGTAGAAGTTTCTGGTTTTGATGATGTTTGCAATGGCTTGAACTTGACTGAAAGTATCCAACTGATTGTCTTTAAAATATTACTGGCAGCTACAACTCCAAATTAAGGTTAATGATGTATTCTTCTCTTGTTTTAAGAAAGAACCTTGCGAGCTTTGAAAAGAAAAAGCATTTATAAATTCCTGCATGTCTCTCCTGTGTCTCTCTACATATATAGTTTATAAGTATATTGTACCGTGTCTGATTTTATTCTTTACTTCACCATTTTTTCCTGAAAAATTAATGGTCATGAGCCTCCTGAATCAACATTTAAAATCAGTTTCAGTTGCCTGGGATCATCTCCCTACTATTGCTAGCTTGCTATAATGATACTTCCGCTTGCATTGAAAACCAAGTTATTAGAACTATTTCATTGTAGGCTAAATGTTTCTTACTGTTATCAAGTGGAAACTAGGTTGTATATCTATCATCTCCTTTGCCTTTTAATTCCTTAAAGACCTTTGTATTTACAACCCATTTCATGCTTACCAGAGCCTCCTATGTCACAGCAGGCCATACTTCACATACTGAGCAATCAATGTCATGTAGTTTTTTTATTCTCAGGACCACTGTTTCCCAATGGATCTTGGGAAGAGCAACATAACACTACTCATTGTGTCTGGGGTGTTCTAACAGCACTCTGAGCTTGCTTCCAGAATTAGCTTAAACTATATAAAGAAATTAAGCTGAAATTCCATGTCTGCCTTCAGATGATTTAGCTGTGGTATGTTTTCAGCAAATTGAGAAAAAGTACCTGTCAGTGATTTCTTTTTGCTTTTTAGTTAAAACAAACTTCAATTCAAATTTAGACTTCAGTATGATCCTGAAGCAGGACATACAACTTCAGGCAACATCAGCTATTATACTTACCTTTTTCTGCAAGAAAAGAGGGGAAAATTTATTCTCATTCACATTTGTGCAGTCACAGAATGAGTAAAATGTTTAATGCGCTTTGTCAGGAAAATTTTTTTAACAACAAGAGAAAAGATACTATAAGAAAAGCTTTTTTCCTCTCTTTTTTTTTTTAGTATTGACTTTATCATAAAATAATATCCTAAAGCTATCAAGCATAAAGAAACAGCAGGAATAATAATAAATTAGACCTCTCAGTGGGAATTCATCTAATGCAATCTGTTGCATTTATTGCAACAGATACTAGGCTGCTTCTTCAGTTTTTCCCTAATAAAGGTTGTCAGAATTACATGCAGCAGCTTTGGCTTCCCTCAAGAGCCATCATGCTCCTCAATCCAGAGTCAAACCTAGCTGGTCAGCTACCTGAGCATCCTTTTTGTGATGGCAGACAGTAGCCAAAGCCATCGATCTATGCAGAGAGCATTTTTGGGAAAGGCACAGACTGCAGTCAGCCCAGTTCCACACTGGTGTCCAGTTGCTTCAGAAAATCTTTTGCCACCAGAACACTCCAGTTTGTTTAACTAGCAGGCCCAACACCAGCAATTCCTTGGTTCGAAGGAGCATGCAGATCACTTTCAGTCATAATTTCCTGTAAGGCCCTTGTTTCTCTGCTAACAGCCTTCACCATGTGTGATGACTTGAACAATAGCCTTGCATAAGGCCATAATTCATACAGTGAAAGTAACTCCATCAGTAAACCATGAAAAACTTCTCAGAACAATTCATACAGTGAAAATAACTCTATAAGTAAACCATGGAAAACTTCTCAGAAAAAGTAGTTTAGCTTCAGCTTGTTCCTGTATATTAAATGTCTCATTGGAGGTCACCCAGTGATATGAAAGTAAAATGAGGACCAATGAAATTAGCAAGCTCAATTCTTTTTGTCCTTTGAGCCACTGAGCATAGCCTCTTTGGCAGTTGTTTTGGGGTTAGGGATCAAAGGAGAAAGTATAAAGTAAATGCAACAAAGCCACTATTATTTGAGTCCCTTTTAGCTAAAAACAAACAACTGCTCCCACCTTTATTTGAAGCAGATTTGCTCATCAATGTATGTAGCATGTGATTCCCATGAAGAAGGCCCATCAAGCTGAAAAGCCCAGCTGCCAGCCCAAATTATGCACCTATACAGTGAAACAGGGCAATAAAGTAACTGAGACACACAACTGTAAGCTGCAGACAAAGCATAGCAAGAAGTAAAACTACCACAGTGGATTTGAGTGCCACTCTTTTTTCTTTCTGGTTCTAACTTTAAACAGTGTTTCCGTTAGTTAGGTATTCTCACATTACTAGAAATGTTGGTTCAGCTTTTGTTTAATTCTGATAGAAATTACTTGGCATTGTGTTGACCGTATTTGAGCAGGTTCCCTAAAATTACTTTAGTGATTTAAATACAGTTTCTATTCAGTATGTATCTAGACCACAACATTGCTACCATACTTAATGCTTTTGTGGACTGTCTTAACAAAGCCACAAAAGAGAAAATTGATACTGAAGCTCGATAACTTTTACCCAGCTTTCTTTGGCTTCTAAAGGGTTTTGTTCCTTTTTATTTTTTTTTTTTTTTTTTTTTAAAGCTGTATGATAAAATGCAGCTTCCACAGATTTAAAAATTCAGGGTAAAAAAATTCCATACTGTAGAAAAGCTTTGATTCCTCATTGGATGATGGTCAAACTGATCATGAATAAAAGCTTAGTGCAGTAAAGGTACCATCTAACACTATTCCCACTTCCTTGATGAATGAGCTGATCCTGTATTATTGCTTTAACTTTTGCCAAGCATGTTCACTCCATTTAACTTCCATTAAGAGAAAGTATCCTTCTTCTTTCCCCAACTGGAGAAAGAGACAGCATAATTACAATTGTGTGCTATGTGAAGCGGTGGGTTAACAAGTGAAATCACAATGCTGTCAGTCTTGTTGTTGTCATTGTAAATATGTCAGTCACAGTTTCAGCAGCAACTTCTGTGGTTTTTTTCAACAGATTTATGCTGAAGTTTTCAGAGAATAAAGAGGAAATGTCACCCTGGTTTTCATGAGCTTAATCAACCCTGCTGTGCCCATTTCTGGAATAGCTGAAGACAGATGATTTACATGTGTAGCCAAGCCTGCAGTGTGCCCATTAACTTGCAGGTTCAAGCAATTTTTTGGTCAAAAGGGAAAAATGCATAATATGGAGGAAATGGTTATATTTTCTTCTGTCTACCTAGATGAACTTGTAATGCTTTATCCTGTGTATCTGGTTGCAACCATGCATGAAGTTTGCATTTTCTAGTTTTAACAAAGGTATGTTGAAACTTTTAACTAGCCACCTAGAAAGGTGTTCTTTGTTACAGTTCATTGAACCAGTCCATCTCATTTGTGAATCATTAATGACACTGGCTGCTTGGTAAATTTACTTTGGTTGTAAATGTATAAATGGCATGGGAAGATATGGAAGAATGATTTTTCATGCTTAGCTTTTAAATGAGAAAATTTTGGTTTCAAGGAAGGTAGAGGTAAACTATAAATCTACATTGGAAAGGAGATACAGCAGCCTTAAAGAGCTAACACTTTTCATTCTGTAATCAAATTTTGCCATTGTTTCCTGTAGCTATATATTGCAGTGAGTGGGTATACACAGTCATGCATAAGTTGTCCACTTTGATACTTTCCATTAGGGGAGAAGTTTTTTAAAGCTGCTTCTTGACAAGGATTATTTACAGTGGTTTAAAGACAGAGTTTAAAAATCAAGTAGTTCCAAATGCATTTGATGATGCTATTTGGGGTAATAAAGTGATCCAAAGTAGGAAACAGCAATTCTGAATATGAAGAAGCATTTGCCTAAGGATGGTGGCCTAAGAAAATGGACATTTGTGTTTTCATACCATCATAGTCACTCAAACTTGAAATACAAGGTATCTTGTAATGAGGTAAAGAAAATACAAACAGATTCATATTCATAATGGAAGGACACTACCTTGGGTTTTTTCCTCTTATTGAAGGATACAGCTCTATGGCAAACAGAGGTTTACTGAACTGTTTTCTATTAGGGTAGAGTTGGTATAAATTTGAGAATACACAGTGGCATTGGCACAGGTGCATGGGAGAACTCCTATAACTACATACAAGTGTCATGGTTTAAGACCAGCCATAAATCAGCCACACAGTTCGTTAGCAACTCCCCACCCTTTTTCTCCCCTCACTCCTGGAGGGATAGGGTGGAGAATGGAAAGAATGTAATTCCCACAGGCTGAGATAAGAACAGTCCAGTAACTAAGGTATAACACAAACCACTGCTGCTACCACCAATAATAATAA
>JASSUY010013344.1:0-10994 GCA_032466535.1 Forpus xanthops | reverse complement strand
CCCCCCAAAGAAGGGGCAAAGAATGGCTAACTTGATCATTTCTTTGTCCCTCAATAAAAAGCAGGTGAAGAGATTCTCTGACAGGGGTTGCTATCTGGTGGATTAAGCAGCGCCAGTCCTTCATTGGGAATAATTTTCCCAAGAATTTTCCCAGCTGGCTGATGGCCCAGTGATATGCTCCAGGGATAGATCATGATACACTTCCATGGCATCACTAACAGCATACTATTGGAAATTTTCATAAGCACTTTGCATATATAATTCAGTTATTAAATATATAGAATTGTTGAATAGTTAGGGTTGGAAAGGACCTGAAGATCATCTAGTTCCAACCCCCCTGCCATGGGCAGGGACATCTCCCACTAAATATGTAATAAATACATAAACTCAAATATATATGTAAAAATCCACTCTTTTTTCTTTCAAAAGTTTTTAGAAGTCTGATTCTACTGAAGTAATACTTTAACATTTTATCTACTGAACTAACAATTCAACTGACAGTTATTCTATAAATTTCATAATACTTCCCTCTATTTAAGACTTCAGTCATGACTTGCATGGATTTTTTTTCTATTTTAAACTGTACACACAGACTTTTATTAAACCTAGATAAAGATCAGTATAATTAAATGAAATTATTAATATGTGTCATTAAACACATGGAAAAGAGTTCATAAGATCACAGACTAAAGGTAGGTTTGAACTGTGAGACACAATATTTATACAGTCCTAAAGCAGGATTTACCCAGTTAACTTTACAGTTACCAGCCTTTGTATGAGGGCAGCACTGACTCCAGCACACACTTCATCCAGTTTTGACCAAGTCCTTGTGAAAGGGACATCAGCTGTGATAGGTGCTTTCTATTGGCATCCTACAGAGTGTACCTTTCTGTCAAATTTTCTTCTTTTGCCTCATAAATTCATAGCTTTGATGACAGAGAAATGTGCCTAGGGAATGTTAAAATTACTTTCTCATCTTTTCATCCTTTCTTCCACTTTTGCCCTGTATTTCGGTATGGTTTTCACCTGTAGTGATAATCTTTACCTTTTTATCCTTGCTTTTTCCTTCGCAACTACAACAATTATCTTGGGTTTTAAAATTCTCTCTCTTAATTTACCAAATGCATTTTCACCCTAATATAAAAACTGACAAAGACCCTATATAGTCTTGTGAAACTTCCTCAAAGATATCTTAACACAGGCATTTCACAAGTACTCAGGTTTTTTTTTAGCTTCATAACCTACTACAAAACTATTACCTAAACCAGGAAGTGAACTTTCATTAAATGCATTTTCTTATCAAATACAAATTGTGTTTGAAGTACAGCAAAACTTCTCTCTGTGTTCCTTCTGTACTTCCTATTTGGGACATATACTACACCTTTTTACTAATCTTCATCTCTTTTGAAGATGCTTAAATGAAGAGGCACTGCTAAGCTCAGAAGCAAAAAAATGTTAAATGTTAGGAAATACATAATTAGAGTGAATTCACAGAGAATGTCTCTCTCAGTCACAATTCCTGCCAAGGATCAAATGCTAACTGAACATTCCTGGCAATCTTCCTATTTTTTCATTCAAAACTGGAGTCTTTGGAAAGCTAGTGAAGCTAGGCCAGCCTCCTATTAACTATCCTGTAAAAGCTGAATGACTTCAGTGAATGCCATCGTGTTCATCAACCTGGCCATCACCATGCCTTAAAACTGCAGTTCACACATCAAGAGAGGATAAGCTGTGTAAGCAATAGTTCAGGCAACAATCCTGGTCCCTAGAGGGAGCAAAAGGCGTCAGAAATGTTGTCACATGACCCCAAATTTAATCAGCCAGTATACAAGAAAATGGCAGAATTCAGCACTGCTTACTGACAAATTAAAGACTTGTAAGATGAAATAACCAGACTGGTTACTTCACCCAGAGAAATATATCTTTCAGAGAAAGACAGCTGGGCAGATTTTCAGGAAAGAGTAAACAAAACTTTTATGTTGTAGCAGTTCAACGGTTTAAACAGTTGCATTAAAATATTCTTGCGTTTTAGTATTTGGTAATCATTCTATTAACCGGCCTTACATTCCCCTGAATTCTCCTTTTATTTTCAACAGGCAAGAGAAAGGAAAAGAAGAACAATGCTGTTAAACTAGAATAAAGTTTTCAGATACAATGAACACCAAGGTCTATTTTAAAACCTCTTCATTTGAGGTGGTGATTACTGAAGATTTTCCTATGCAGATTAGGGTTGTTCCTGAATTCTCATCCATAAATATGTTACATCAGATACATTCAAACCAGCTGCCTGACAGGCATAAAATCATGCTATGGTTCACTACAAAAGCAGGCAACATATTGTACTCCTCAGTGAATAGAATCAAGCCATTAATCTTTATTAGGTAAACAATCTCTCAAAAAAGGTGCTTGTTCTGCTCATTAGAAAACTTACAGAATTCAAGATAAACACAGCAATGCCTCATGATCACCAGTAATGACTTTAAGGCACATTTTACTTTATTACAAAAAAATTCTGAGCAACTTATGCTCGCTTCAATGATAAAAAGTACTAGGAGATGGTGAACAAACCAGAACGTACATGGGAGTTTTTTGTTTTATTTCCCATGTTGTACATCAATCCATTTTGACCAGATACACACACCCCTTTTTTCCTACTGAAAATTGAGTTTGTGGGTGGGAGAGGTGTTTGGGTGGAGAACACGGCAAAGATTTTTGGACTTTTGACCAAAACAGACCAGTTTGTGCAGACTTCCAAAGCATTCACTCTACAGAATAGCACCTACACTTATGTAGGAGACACCATCCTCCTATGCTAGTCAACAGAATTCAGGGGTAGAAGAAGTGTGCTTTTGGAAAGTGAGTTTTGGCAGCTTCAGTCTTTGAACAAAGCTATGAAATCTTCCACATCAAATGGAAGAATGAAATAAGCTCTAGAAAGAGAAATTGAGTATAACTCGGTTAATTCCATGAAACTCATTTCAACAATTACCTCCTTACACACATGAAATTCTGTAAGCTTATTATCACTCTGACCCTTCTAGTACTAAAAAAAAAAATAAAAAAATAACATGCTTCTTTTGCAAACTAAATAGTAAATTTCATATGTAATCAAGAAGTCAAATCTATTTTCCATCTATGACTAGCTGATTACAGCCCCTACAAAATCCTACAAACTAGTTTGAAAAAAAATTATATCAATTTCTTTTTTGAGAGACAATGAAGTTAATAGTAAGAAACTAAGTGCCAAGGTATTAATAGAGCTAAAAATATAGTAAAAGAACATAAAATCCCCTTGAAAACTGTATCCTGACTAGAGCTTTCTGATATGTTGTCACAACATACTGAACTCATCGAAAGAAACCTCGCTCTTTCATTCTTGTAAGGAATGCTGCATCCAACATTTCAATAGCTCCAGCAGTCGAAACATCATTTGATGTGATTTAGGGTCAGTCACAAACTTAATATTATCACAAAGCAATTGATTACCACTGGGTCTGGCCTCAGTCCAAAGTTATTAATAGGCTTCATACATTAATCCAATTTAGATGTTTGTGTTGTTCACTTTACCAGTTAACACAGAATAAAACATTCAAGCAGTGAAGAGATTTTATAATATATTGTAGATGTTGAGTCATTCAGAAACAGATGATGAAGGAATTTAGAATCATAGAATGGTTAGGGTTGGAAAGGATCCTAAGATCATACAGTTCCATCCTCCCCTCCCTGCCATGTGCAGTGTTGCCTCACACTAGACCAGGTTGGCCAAGGCCCTGTCCAACCTGGCCTTGAACACTACCACAAGGAGAGGCATCCACAACCTCTCTGGGCAACCTGTTCCAGTGCCTCACCACTCTCATAGCAAAGGATTTCTTTCTTATATCTAACCTAAATCTATGTTGTTTAAGCTTGATTTTTTTATTTTATGGAGTCAAGGAATTACAAACCATGCAGCTACAGGAGAAGATCACCAAAAAGATACTTGTTTCTCTAATGAGACACGGCATTTCTTCATTTAATACTGAAAAACCATCCCCTGAGTTACACTGATAGAGCTCTGCGGATATGTAAATGAACTTAAAGAAAGGTCCTATAAAACTACAATAAAAAATCTAGTATACATTTCAGGGATATGAATTAACTGGTACAGCAAGGAGGACATAATTCCTGATGAGCTGGATCAGGAATGCATCTAAAGAAGGTCAAAAAAATAGACAGACAGAGCTGATAGCTTAGAAATTGATGTGACATAAAGTAAATTAAGCTTTGGAGGTTTTATTTCCCTTTTTTTTTTTTTTTTTGTTTTAAACATTAACTCAGTCTTTGCAAAGAAGGACAAAATTAAGCATTTTCATTTGATCTGAAAATTATATGAATTGTTTCATGCTATTTCACTAATATTAACCACGTGACATCGATAGACATGGCAATATCAAAAATGAGTGTATATGCCTCCAAAAGCTACATGATATTGGTGGCAAGGAAGCATTTTGTGGTGACCAATGCTAAAAGATCTCTCTGGCATTGAAAAAAGTAAGGAGAAGCTTGCTTGAACTCTGATTCAGTTTGTGAAATCATCTCCCTTTGATTTTCCATCAGATTTTATGCAGTTGCCCCTGTCAGTGCAAAGCAACTGCTTGTGGCTTTTTATCTTTATACAGCTGATGTCACAGGTCTCATAGTCCTTAAAACTATTGTGTTCTTATAAATGTTACCCAAATATCTCCCTTTCTCTTAAAATCAGCAATGGAAAGAGGGAAGCACAGTATACATTTTTGCTCCCTGAAGATGCCAAGTGAGAGGCAATTACAGCAGGCAGACTTACTAAATGCTGCCTGGGAGAAACAGCCACATGATGCATCAGGGAGAAGGAATGCCTTTAGCAGAATAGGAAAAACAAGAGATGATCTACTTGGAATCATCCAAAAAATATATTATTATGTCAGGGGACTCATCCTGCAAAGTCCCTCCCCAAATTACTGTGTAATCACTTCCTAGGTTGACAAGTAGAAGGACAGACCAGCAAATTAAATATGTTGTGCAAAATTCATTTTTTTTTTCCTACAAAAGCTTTTCACAGCTTCCTCAGACACAAGAAAAGGGGATTGCTCGGGGGACAGGGACCCAGGTAAAAACTCCTGCAACCAGTACAGAAAGGATGATCTAACAGAGTAAGCTTACATAGGCAGATATGCCTAACCACATAAACATTTCAACCTTTAATATAAAATACAGGTACTTTAAACATGCATAGAAGCCAAGAATTTGGCTCTTTGCTGCAGATTTGTTCCTTTAAAGCCACTGCAATGAAAGCATTCTCCATCTACTCAATTCACCTCCACAGTCTTCATTAAGAAGAAAAGATGGAAGGGCAAAGAAACTGTTCTAAGCTGCCCTTGAAGGCAAAATGGATTCAATCAAATTGAAAACGAATTACAGCTCTCAGCCAATTTTCTTGGAAATCCTTTGCAAAAAAATAGAAATAGCTAGTTCATTTAAAAAAAAAAATGCAATTTTCAGTAGGAAGTAATTCTTGTTACTAAATTTGCATTTTATTTTTAAGAAGGCCAAGAGAAACCACTAAAAGTTTTAAACAGAAGTAAAAATACTCTAAGGATATATACCTTACCCTTATTTCCACATCTGCCAATAAAGTCTTTAAATCCAAATTACAGGAAAATAGTTTTAAACTGTCAAGTAACCAAAGCAAAATAATGCAATCATGTTATATTTAAGATTTCTAAACTGTTCACTCAAATGCTGTAATGAAGAACACTGAGCTTTGCACAAAACGATGAGAGTTAGGTAACTCAAGTATTTAAACTGGAACTCTTAGAGTGAAGATAAATTTGATATCACTGTGTAATAAAAGCTATGTATCAACCCATCACATGGAAGTTATAAAATTGTGTTATTTAGAGGAAAACTTCACTTGTGAGCTCTCAGTTTAAGTATACACAATGAAAACAAGTAAAGGCAAACATAAATTTATAATCATTTATAACACAGAGCAAATCCAGAAAAAGAACTAAACTGGACAGTTTACTGATTTTAATCTAGAGTACTCAGTCTTAATGCAATGTTAACCTCTTCTTATCTGTCTGTATCTCCATGCTGTACACCCAGTTGTTTCTGCTTTTAAAACTGGTAAGCATGAAATAACAGTGAAGAAAGATATTTCTGTCGGAGAAAAAGTAAATTACTAAGGTTTTCAATTGTAACGGGGCCAGAGACTTAAGGAACAGTGATTCCTCCATCTCCAGAGTCTTGCAAATGCTTTAACTGGAAAACTGGTTTGAGCATTGGGGCAGCTTGTGCCCAGTACATTACCATCTTCACTGAAACTTCTCTAGGTGTAGAAGAGAAGCTTGCAGGCTGAAAAAGCTGAAATTCAAGCATGACTGGCAATGCAAGAAACGTTTCTTTCTGTGCTCAACAGACAAACTCATTTAGTGATGTGAAGGTCCATAACATTCCTAACACAGACTTTAACATTGTGTGATTGCAATATAAAGCGACAGAACCTATTTACCATGTGATTCTCAGGCTCTTTCTTCAACTTTATTAATACCACACAGTAAGGGCTTGAAAAGTTTATTATCATTGATGACAGATTTTTCCACAGCTATTCTCTATCTGAAACCTCTAATAGTGAGGAATCAACCACCAATACAGCCATAAATAAGCACTGCTGACCTGTATATATGAGAGTTAACATTTATATTCTCCAAAATTGTAGAATGATACACCTTAGCCCATTACAATCTCCTGGGTTGAAATTATGCAAACATGACAATGAAAAATGAAAGCTTAGCTTTAAATGAGTGTGAGCTTACAAGCTCCTTGTTAAAATTGTGCCATCAGTGTTATTTTCTTGCCTATGATGAAGTTTACTGCCTTTCTACATACTGTTAAAACCATCTTTCTCAGAAATTATATTCCCATAGGCACTTAAAAAAAATTATTCTATAAAGTGAGACATACACAATTTGTAAAGGACCTGATAGTGCCAACTAGAAGGCATTTTCCCCATGTTCCCAAGGTCTGTCAAGACCGTATCTCTCCCTGTGGCCTAACTGATCTGTTTGTTGAAGTGAGAGAAACTGTTCGTCACTGTGCTGTTATAGCAAATGCTTTTAGGGAACATAAACATCTCTCAGGTAAGCAACGAGATATGAATAAAAGTACTCCCCAGCTGCACAAATGCTATGTTCTGAATTCACACTTTGAAGGAGTAACCCTGAGGACATTACTTGCCTTAAAAGACATCACATGTGAGGACTTATGGGAGTAGTCTGTCCAGCTGTCTGCGCTTCAGTCAAAGCATCCCAGTACAGCTGGTGATCCTGCAGCATTTTAGATTTCATTTCAGCTACAGTTAGAAAAAGATGTTTCTCTAAACTTCATAACTGTCCTTCAAATTATGAAAAAAAAAGCAATCCCTGAGGCCATTATTCAAGAAGGAAGTATATATTTCTTTTTAACTTGCTTTATACGCCTCCTTTCCAGCTTCAACTAGATTTATAAGGTTTTTACTACAGATTGTCATAAGCGAGAAACTAAAGCAACTAAGTCCTATTTGCATCAATAAACTTCATCATGGTGCATGAAGTTTAACTCAATAGTTTTCCTACTATTGATGCAATTGTTTCCAGCAATGAGGAGAAAGAAGGGAGGAGGGTGAGAGAGAAAACGGGAGGGAATGTGTGAGAGAAAGCACAATGTCTGTAAGCTTGACTGGCATAAATGCTCTTCTTTCTGCTGTGTGAAGACTTGTTTTCATCTAAAACTACAGAAAATTTCTGGCAATCTAATGTGATCTGACAGCTAAACTTAAATTGTGTCATTATATACAAAAGGAAAAAAAAAATCCCACTGACACTATATTATCTATCATACTTTCAGGAAATTATATAATGCCGGAGCACCTCTCCTGTGAACACAGGCTGAGGGAGTTGAGCTTGTTCAGTCTGGAGGAGAGAAGGCTCTGGGAAGACCTTATAGCAACCTTCCAATGGGCTGACAAGAAACCTGGACAGGGACTTTTTACAAGGAATGTAATGATACGACAAGGCAGAATGATTTTATACTGAAAGAGGGTAGACTAGCTATAAGGAAGAAACTCTTTATTATAAGTATAGCGAGGCACTGGGACAGACTGGACAGAGAAATTGTGGTTACCCCATCCCAGGCAGTGTTCAAGGCCAAGTTGCCTGGGGCTTTGAGCAACAGGGTCTAGTAGAAGGTGTTCCTGTCCATGGCAGGTGGGTAGGAACTAGACGATCTTTAAAGTTCCCTTCCAACCCAAAGCATTCTATGAGTTTATAATCCTTTTCAAATCTAATATATAACACAAGCATTCACTCAAAAGACTGACTAATAATTTCTATGATCCTTATTGAAATCCATCCTTTATAATGAATTGGTATTTCTGGTGCCAATTCATAATCACTTGGCTCCTACCACATTTTTTTAGACCACACTTACAGACAGCAATTTCACCATCACATGAAGAGATCACTCAGAGCATTCAGTAAGATGCCACACAAATGCCTGTAAGCGCTGTGCCTCATGGTGTGCTGGAGTCACTTTCCCCTAAACTGCCTGGAGGGAGAATGATTTTTATAAACCAAAAAGTTCTGCTGACTATGTCCTGCCTTCAATCGTACAGGTTTTTATTTTCAGAATTGAGACAAAATCATTTCAAGGGATATGGGGCACAGCAACAGACTGTGTTAGGCTTGAGCACTGTACCTGTAAACACAAACAATTCAAGAACAAAGCTTAAGTGGCTGAGACACCAACTAAGGCTGTCTCCTGTGGCTTATAATATACTTATAAATATTTTGGTGCCTAAAAAATACAGGTCCCAGGTCAAAATCTAAAAATTATCCTATCTCCTTGCCCACAGTGAAAATAGTAAAAGGCAGGATTTTTTAGAATCGGCCTTTTTAATGGACGTACATCCCATGAAGTTTCAATAAGAGTGACCTGGAAAACAAATTTTAAAAACTCTGAAGATGGATCTTCTTTTTCCAGATGCACTGAAGTAGGGCAGTAAATAGCATTCACATACACCTAGATGCTTGGTTGTTTTTGCAAAGCCTCCTTCAACCACAAGAAACATTACAGCGTCTACTTAGCTGTATCATACACTCCAAAATTTCTTACTTAAAGAATTATAATCAATTGGGATCTAGGCTATGTCAGCACTCTACACTTCATTTTGTGCAAAGACACCTAACATGATATAAAACAACTAAAGTATTTGAAGCAGACTCATCTTGTTTCTTGTACTTTCAAGCATTTTGGGAAACATTATCTCTAGCAACTGTAATATATATTTTATCATTTTATTCCAATATCTGATTTTAAAAGCATTTCAGAAAATTATAGGGACTTTTACATCAGCTTTTTCAAAGAGATTTTTATATCAGACTTTTCTGGCATTGATTTTTTTAATCACAAAAACACTCTGTTGGTAGGATGTAAGCCTGGCTAATACTAAAAACAAAGAGGTCTGCACACAATACTTGCCTGTAATGTAAGTCTTAAGACAGACTAAGAAGAATGAGGAAAAGATCTCCAAATTAAACACAATTTTCACTAATATTATATAACAAGCAAATTTACTATCATAATCAGCCTTTGTAACCCAAGGTACTTGTTAGTCAAAACATCCCCTTGTGCTAGCTGGTTTTGAAAGCTCCTGTTCCAAAGATTCGTTTCAGTTAATCAATGCAAAGTACTGGTGAGAGCTGTCACAACAGACCATACAAACTTCACAAATAATGTTTTTCCTAAAACGCCTGACAGGTAGCACGATGAAACAGCATCACTGTTGACTGCTGACTGACTTATTTATTTGTGTTAGAAAAGCTACAGCACAGAATACAAGGTGGTTTTAGAAAGAGCAAACTCTTCTGAATGTAGTTCAGTCTCCAGGACAAGGTGAGACATTTTGCCTCTTTCACAGATCAGTATTTTGCCTTCAGTAGATCTTTAGATCTGCTAAATTAACTTCTTTTAAGCATACTTTCTTTCAGACTCCCCACAGTGATACATTTAATCTGCAACCAAAGATGGAAATAAATCATAAAAACTGACCATATACATGTTGCGACTGTGCGGTATCTTAACTGATTCAGGTTCAGTGAGATGCATATGTTAAATATAACTGCAGGCCAGAGGTGATATGCAGTCAGTACTGAAGCACACCAGCCTTTGCATTTCAGTTTGACTTCCACAAAAACCATGGAACATATAGGAGGACTGAGAAAATGCATACAGTTGCCACCTCCACATGGAGATGGTTGGAAATGTGACACTCCAGGGCAGCCTTGATTACAGCAATCATGAGACGGTCAAATTTGAAATCCTCAGAACAGTGAGAAGAGCGTGCAGCAAGCTCACTGCCCTGGACTCCAAGAGAGCACACTCTGGCCTCTTCAGGAACCTGCTCAGTAAGATTCCGTGGGATATAGCCTTAGAGGGCAGGGGGGCCCAAGACTGTTGGTTGATATTCGAGGATCACCTGCTGCAAGCTCAGGAGAGATACACCCCTAATATAAGGAAGTACTGCAGGAAGGGCCAGGAGACCTCCTTGGATGGATAAGGAGCTGCTGAGGAAAATTCGAGGAAAAAAGAGGCTTATAAAAGGTGGAAGCAAGGACAGGCTGGCTGGGAAGAATACAGGGATGCTGTGCGGGAAGCTAAGGCCCACTTAGAATTAAACTTGGTTAGGGATGTTAAGGATAATAGGAAGGGATTCTATAGGTACATTGCAAATGAAAGACAGGATAAGGACAACGTGGGTCCTCTTCAGAAGCTATTGGGAGAACTGGCTACCCTGGATTTGGAGAAGGCTGAGGTTCTTAACGACTTCTTTACTTCAGTCATCACAGGAAAATGTTCTGACCATATGTCATGGGTTCAGCAGCAGCAGTCATTTTTCTTTAAGCAGTAGCTGGTGAGCACTGTGTTTTGGATTTTTAGCT
>JASSUY010013343.1:0-15963 GCA_032466535.1 Forpus xanthops | reverse complement strand
CCTCAGGTCCCCGGGCCCTGAATAAAGCACCGCATAAACTGACACTCTGTTGGTTTGTGTCTCTGTTACGGGCAACATAATGGTTGGTTATTCTTTATTGCCAATTTTCTTTTGTATAAATAACCTACTGCCAAGAAGCTAGAATTTCTTGCAGCCAAGTTATTTGATTTAATAGGCAGATAATCATCTGTTGATTTTTCCTAATTTAAACAGTTTTTTTTAATAAAAGATAGAATATGGAAGGTAGGTGGTAAAGCACATGAAGTTTTTACAAAATGTCAAAAACCTGAAAATTTAAATCAGTGACTGAAAGATAGCTTTTCAAAAGGACATTAAAAAGCAGAGTTTTGAAAGATTAACTCTCACTTTGACGCCAAATATCCCATATAAGCAAATCACTTTAGTTTCCTTTTGGATCTGCAATGAGTTAAAAAAAAAAAAATTACGGTCTTGCTGCTCTTTTAAACTATCATGTATCTAACAATAAATAAATATGCATTTCTTGCAATTTTGGTGGCTGGCAAATTACTATTTTTATTTTTGTGGCACTGTCTTCAGTTAATAGGTAGTTATATTAAGACATAATGATCACAAAACATTTGTATTATCAGAAAAATTTCAACATCCAGATATTCCAAAAATGGACACATTAAAAAATTTGGTCAGAAGTTTTAATTAATGCTAAAATATTGATGTTATCTGCATTATGGTAGGGGATCCCCATTAGGAGAAAGTTCCCAGAAAATATTAGATGCATGTTCCTTTTCCACACAGACATTTATCAGTTACACACCAAAGTTATAGAGTGATGAGTGAATTTGTTCATGTTTTACTTATTAAAATATAGGAACTACATTAACTGTGCTGAATAGCCTCAAGGGGTCAGATGGTATTTACTCCACCAGGCTTCAGTTTATTTAATTTAACATGTAACTTCAGAGTGTAAGACAGAAGTGGGTAGGGTTGGGAAGCATTCAGGATCCAGATGGATGCTAAATGGAACTACTCTACCCAATAATAAACTTAGTAAAAAAGATTTTCTATCAAGTTGCAGACCCTTCTGTTTCCAGTCAAGCACTGAGGGGACAAGCAGCCTGTTGACACATACATATTTTGATTCAAACTGCTGGCTTAAGATACCAAACTATATCTGATCCCTCTGAAGCCTAAATAAAGTTTACTCATTAAATGTGTAGAGTTTATTTCTGGAAATTATGTAAATCAGGGGAAGATGGAAAATTTGATTACTTGCTGTAGAAATGATTCTTGAGGCCCTGAGTTATGTGGTTGAAGGGATTAACAAGGTGTGGTAATTGCAACACCACAATGGGGATGATGACCTGCTGATGGGGATAATGGGCTGCTGATGGGGTTGATCAGGAGGAGGCTTTAAGGCTCTTAAAGCTGCCTCAGTAGGGTGAAGGGGGAGTGATGTGAACGTTTTTCCTGTTCCCCCCTTGGGTAAGACCCGCAGCCCTTGAGTAGCCCGTGTGAAGGTGATTCAAACTCTTTTTGTCATAGAATCAGAATAGTTAGGGTTGGAAAGGACCTTAAGATCATCTAGTTCCACCCCCCTGCCATAGGCAGGGACACCTCACACTAAACCATGCCACCCAAGGTTATCCCTGCTTTACATCAGGCAAGTTCAGCACTGTGTGACAGAGGCTGTTCCCTACCAGCTATGCAGATAGCAATTGGCCATTTGACTGGAGCCTCACCCCCCTCCATCCTCTCCAAAGGATACACTTGTCATGTGAACTCCTCTATGGCAGACAGAGGATGAGAACATGACCTCCCTCTGCAGAAGAAGCAGACGGGCTTGCTACTCTTTCCTTCGCCAGAGATGCCACTTGGTAAGATTTGCACCTCTGACTGTATCAGGTGATGCCCAGTTGGCTCTGAGTTTAATGAATTACCAATTGGTTATTTTTCTATGTGAGCACTACTACCCGTTTGATACCTTTGGATTTGAGCCCTAATGCAGTAAGTCAATCTATTGAGGGCTATTCTGAATCTGTATTTCTGTTGCTTCAATAAACTGCTCTACTCGTGAACCCGTAATAGTGGAAGTGCTTACTGAACACAACCAGTTGTACAGTGCTGAGCCGGTTTTAACAAGGAGTTCAGCCCAGTAGCATTTGGTACCCCCGGTCTCTGAGGAATGGCTGAGGCACTAGGAGAAGGGTGTATTTTGGGGAGATTTTCTGCAAATCTTTATTCTCTTAAAGCAACAGACTGCAATATTGACATTTGTTGATAAACCTGTACCAGTGAAGGAAGCAAATGCCCATGTTTGAAATATTTCATTCCATGGAATAAGTGAGCCATGAGAAAAATCCTCCAGTAACTTGGGTGATGTATTCTATTTACCATGCATGCTTAGTGTGGTATTGTACAAGGGTAATTTAATAATATTGTACAAAACAGCCTTATGCAGATATAATCTCTGTGAGCTCTAAATGCTAAATAGGGCTTGAATATTGCAGGTGACAAGTTTCATCATACAGTGTTACTAAGGAGTACTAAGTCAGAAAGCTCTATGAATCAGTACTATAAAGGCCATTTGGGACACTAATTACAGTTCTCGTCCAAATGCCATCTTATTTGTCTTGCTTACTGCATGGTATTGATATGATTGAAATTTTGCATCAACTATAATTTAAATGGTGTTTATGACATTTGTACCACAACAATTGGCATCTTTCTATATGAAATAAAAAAAAGAGAATTTGTGTCCTCAAGGGGTTGTAATTGTACAGTGAATGCAAACTTTTTATCAACAATTTAATCATTTCCTAAGTTATCTCTTGCTCTTTTTCACAACTAAATGCAATCTTAAGAAGTAAACTTGGCTCAGTATTGACAGTCAAAAAGTTACAGGTTATTCTTTTTTTGCAGTAGGTGGATTATATTTCCTTCAAGATGTCATATTCAGGGAGAATTTTACGCAGAGTATTTTGATAGATAATCTAGTATTTTATCCATTATTTCCATGAGCACATTCCTTCTGGAAGGGCAGATGTGTGGTTTGATGCTTTGTGTCATAATTAAAACTACTGTAGTGTAGTCTTTGCTACTGTGTTGGAAAATGCTTTCCCCTTCCTTTAATTCCTCAGAAACCCCTGGACCATTGCTGTAATATGCCTGCAGATTTGCTGTCATTCCTAGGAGATACATAGACAGAAAAATAAATACTTCTTTTAGTTTCTCCATTTAGGATTCATCAGGCCACTATTGATCTTTGTTATATCCCTCAAAGGACTTTCTGAAGAGGCATATTAACTGTATAATAAATATTAAAGGCACTTTAACTTCTGGCAATGAAAGCTATCCTGGTTTAGGGTCTCTTTGGTATGCAGAAAGTGTACCTAGGCATTGGAGTAACTGCAATTACACATTCAGTCCTGCTCCTTGAATGGATCCTACCTTGGTGGATGCTGACTGCTTTGAGACCATGTGGGAATCGGTGGAATTACAAAGCGGTCAGCATTCAGGACTTTTGAAGGAACTTGGATGCTTTTTATCTCCATTCTATTATAAAGCTCATCTAATATGAATGTAAACAGCTATGCTTCCTTGCACTCTAGGGATAGCTGCTCCTGGAACAGAGCAGAAGAAATCTTACGCTGCTCACATGATCCTGAACATGGTTCCATTGCACTAGATGCTCATGCACTGGGAAGATGCATGCTTCTCCAAAGAGTTCATAAAAAATTCTGCATTTCATTTTATCACAGATGGGCTCTTAGTGCTCAGAATTCCCACAAACTTGCAAGGAAAGACTTCTTATTTCTTGACTAAGACTCTTTTCTGATACTTTTTTTTTGGCTGTGCATCAACCAAATGAAGCAATGTTATATGGATGTGTTGGAGGATACTTCCAGTTTGAAGTCAAAAAAGTACAGCTTACTGTAGTCCCTGACAGCCAGCTACATCATGCCTGGGTAAGCATGTGGATAATGACATTTGTCCATTCCTATCACCACAGCCATGATGAATGCTTAGACAGTAGGCATGAGTATCCCCAAAGTCTTTCTGGCTGACATTTCCAGGGTAAGGCAAACCATACGGCTACATTGCTTATTGACATACAGCCTTCTTCACTACTCAAACAGCAGAAGGGATAAGAAGCTAGCCTCAAATACTTAGAAAATAATTCCTTTTGCAGCAAACAGCTCCTGGGCTGCAAATGTGCCAGCCACAGATGTTTGACTACCTTTTGCACCCACCCAAAACAAGTGCAGTAAAGCAGATGCTGAGCACAGTAGGCTGGGAGTGACCAACAATCTTGCCTCTGCAAGTTACATTTGTGTATTCATTGGCAACACATCACATAGTTCAGAGAAAAGAAGGTCTTTTCCCTCAAGCAAGAAGAAAAGTCCTAAAACAATTGCAGATGAGCTACTCATCATCCTTGCTTTGAGGGTTTCACTTGTGTAACAAGCAGATCCCACAGTGGTGGTCACAACAGGTCTCCTGGACGACAGGCTTTCCACAAATAGATATTCAGCTTACTTGGCCAGCCCCTGTACCAGCGCAGGATCTGCACCTCTTAATGGTTGGCCATCCCACTTTAAGTCAGGGGCAGACTATGCTGCTGGTCAGCCATATGTTTATATAGTATCCACCTCTAAAGAACTGGGATACGGATTTTTACCTCCCTCACAATTTTTTTCCCTTTTTTTCTACCAGAGCAAAAACTGGAGATGTGATAGAGGGGGACTTTATTATCTATGATTAATATAATGAGTTTAATATAATGATAATAAAAACTAACCAATAGTGGAACAGATGGTGTAAGTAAATAAGTACTGCAAAGTGTGACAAAGTTTACAACATGGAATGGATTTCTTTTCAAATCCAGACAAATACAACATAATGGCCATGTTAATTGCTTCTTGTGGTATAGGATAAATCTCCACTTGTTGGGTACATCTCTCAGTAATGATTCTTTTTAAAGTACACCAGAACTGTTTTTTGAAGGAGTCTGCTTTGATTCCTTTGAGGAGCAATGTTTTGGTGAAGAGTCCTGTTCATCAAGGATGAGTTTTTCAAGTCACATCTAGTGTATCAACCTAGCAAAGGGTAGTTTCTGTTTGACCTGGCTTTACTGGTTTTGGTTCTTCAGCTCTTAGCCTTTTAGAGACTGTCTTTACATTAATATTAAAGCCTATGGAATAATACCTGGTTAAAAATCTCCAAACCTCTTGTAGTACAAGCTAGCTGGGATTAAGTTTTTGAATTACCTTTGTATAGAATTAGAACATCAGATTTCATTGACTTTATACAATGCAAGCACTCAAAACTTTTTTTATTCCTCTATTAAAAATGTTAAGATGTATCAGAGCTACAGATTTGATGGTCATTTCAATTATTCATAGTAGCTGAGCAGTATTTGTAGGTGATTGTTTCATTTTGCTTGAGGGATAAATTATATTGCAGGCAGTTAAACAGCAGAAAGCAATGCAACATTTTCCTATTACTTATTTACTGCACACCCCAGATTGTGTAGTGACTTTAAGTAGCATATGTTATACAGGTGGACCAGTGTCAGATGCAGGAGAAAATCAGAAATTTGCATCTCAAAACCCCTACAGTGGCACAGGTGAATAGCTCCCACATTTTAAGGAGTAGAAAGCTTGGTCTTTTATTCTAGTGATCTCCCTTATATTTATTCTAGTCCTCCCCTTAAAATTCCAGTCTTTCAGATTCCTGGATTTCAATAAACTCTGGATAGAAAAAAAACCCCAAACTTTCTCTGAGGTCCAAGGTAGAATTTCCAATCAAAATCAGCACAGAGGATGCAAGAGAGCAATGATACTGCTCTGCGTGGTAGTTTCCACTGTGACACAGCTGTCAGTAGCTTCATCATTAATGCAGAAGCAATTTTTCTTAAGCTTGGTGGGAATGACGACGTACAAACATTATTCTTTATCTCATATTAGCCCATGATGTTTAGTGCATCCCAAACTCGGGAAGGAGAAAAAGGCAAGCGTTTTTCTTCTCACCAAGTGTCATATTCGCAGATGTTCATACACCAGTAGAGCTGGAGAGCAAGAGCATTACCAGAAGAGCTGAAGGAGAAAAGCAGTGGAGATTTTTCTCATTTATAAACCAGATCTATGGAATATGTGAGAAAAGAGTTAACATGACAAAATATCTGGTAGTTGAGGTTGAACCTAAATGAGAAAATGTTTTCTTTCTGTTTCACATGTATTTTGAAATAATCAGTTTCATACTATGTCAACAAGTACTAAATATTTAGATGGTAAAGCTTTCCTAACATGTCAGGTTTCAAATACTTTAAAAATAGAAATGTGAGAAAGTTAGTGAAATATTCAGTTCCCATACACTAATAAATGACATCTACAGCCTTTGGGAAGTACAGTACTTTAAGCAAGTGCTTTTATCACTTACTTAGTGATAACTCTAAGAGTGGAATCTCTAAGAGTAGAAACTCTCTTTTGCATTGATATCTGTAATTTCTACAATCAATCTGGTGCCTTAATAATGCTCCTAAAAAGATGACCCTATCTTACCTTGTCCCTTTTCACTGATAGCAGTTATTCAGACGCATGGGGGATCAGAGTGGGAAAATGGTGAATTTGAAAACCATTTTTATACATTTGTTGCAATGTTTTTTTTGAGCCAAAGTTAACTATGTGGCAGAAGAGAAAGTGAGGAGGTGAGGGGAGACAGGTGTCAGATGGAGGAGCAAGAGCATTATAACCCTTCTGGGCAATACTGCTGATTTCAATGAGACTGAAGTGTTCGTGGAACGACACTATACTACTAGGTTTGTATGAAAGTTGTTTTCAGATTTTGAGAAATAAGGTTTAATGCCAAGGCACCCAATTTCTGTATTATAATTCCTTGTTTTCTTAAACAGACTGCATAGCACACCTGAATATTGAAAATAGGACCCCTTTGCATCACAAACACTGAATATGACTAAATGTCTTTTTCTTTTCACTCGTGCAGTTACTGAATGTGCTAAATGTGCTTGTACTCTCACAACACTGCAATAGTACTGTATTAAAGAATGATTTTTTAAATGAGGACTACATGTAGCCCTCCCAGAAAGTGGAATTACTCAGAGGTGATCTTGCAGAATTCTTACCAGGAATGAAATAAATAACTGAATATCAGATTAATAGTTGGCTATTGGCAAATTCATAACTCATTTTATTGTATTATTGAAAATATTTTTATTCAGCATTTATAAAAAAAAAATCCTTCTGCATTTGTTTACTTATTTATTTATGTATTATGAGAGATGTTTTCCCACTGAAAAAACTCACTTTGGCCTTTTATTTGGGCTTGACAAGCCATGTGTGGAGTAGAGGAAGCTGTGGAGGGACACCAATATAATTTGAAATTAAGATTACTCAAGAGTGAATGTGTTGAAAGTCAGTATATTTAAGAATGCATTCCCACATGTATGTTATACATCACCCTAGGAATTATAATTTTAGGGTAAACTTCTGTTTCTTTGATTTCTCTTTTTTTCTTTTTTTCCCTTTTTTTTTTTTCCTGTTTCCAAATAGACAGCTAGGGTAAAAAGTAGCAGGGCTAAGTTCTGGGGCACTCATACAAAAAAAAATTGTCCTTTCTTTAGGAAGAATTCTATGTGTCTTATTGTAACAACTTTCCCTAGTCAGGGCCTGGATCATGAAGCAATAATGGCTTCTTTCAAGATCACAGAGCAGTTAAGCTTAAATCTGCAGAATACCACTTAGTTGCTTGTCTCCCATTGAAATGAGCATGAGTCTGTGAACCAGAGCATTTGGGGTGTGAATGTTTTCATATTCAAATAAAATTCACTGAAGTCGGTCATTTCCCAGGACCTGTTCCAGTTCTTACCTCCTTGAAAACTGTGCTGTAATTTAATACCAAATATGTCTAGCAATCTAAGATGTTGCATTAATTTAATAACAAATACATCTAGGCTTCTAAGATGTTGCATTTTAATCTATATTTCAATAAAGTAATAAAAATAAGAGAGACTGAAAGTTCCTTCTCTGTGAAAAACCTGGACTACCTATTGTGAATAATCAGTGTTTTAAAGATTTTTGATTAGTTAATGGCTGTTTAATCCATATTTATTTCATTCTTTTATTCTTTTTCAATTTTTAACAAGCACATGCCTGAGTTCTATGCAACATTTCATGTAAGTGCCATTTGTTATGTAGAGAATCAGTCTCCAACAATTGCATATGATCCAAGTATTTCAAATAAGAAATCCTGTTTAAGTCAGTGTCCTGTGTTCAGCAGCAGCAGTCATTTTTCCCCTCCGTAGTTGCTGGTGCAGTGCTGTGTTTTTGATTTTGGGCCTGGGAACTGCGGCGATATCACCAGCGTTTTCAATTAGTACTTGGTAACATTTTGTCTGACCAAGGACTTCCTGAGCCTCATGCTCTGTCAAGGAGGAGGGGAAGCTGGGAGGAAGTAGAGACACGACATCTGACCCAAACTGACCAAAGTGGTATTCCATACCACGGCATGTCATGCCCAGGATGTAAAATGGAGAGGAGAGACCGGGGGTGGGTAGGTGAGCGGGTGGCATAGCGTGGTCAGGCTTGGTATCAGGTGAGGGAGGTGCACTGCTTGGTCAGGTTGGATGGAAATTAGTTGGTGAGCTGTTGTATTCTTTCCTTGTATTTGCCTTGTCATTATTATTATTGGTGGTAGCAGTAGTGATTTGTGTTATACCTTAGTTACTGAACTGTTCTTATCTCAACCGGTGGGAGTTTCATTCTTTCAATTCTCTGCATGCCCCTGGGACTGGGGAAGAAAGAGGGGGGAGTGAGTGAGAGAACTGTTTGAGGGCCTTAAACCACGAATGTCAGTTGTCCAGATCTCCTCTGCCATTAACATAATGGACATTGCTCCATCTCCAGAAAATAATTCCACCCTAAACTGAAAAAAGTGTCTCCTCCAGGCATGGAGCAGTTCCTTCTTCCCTTCAATAACCATACAGTAAGATGAAATGGCCACTGTTGGTTAGATACCTACATTTTGAGTTGTTAAATTAAGTAAGTTTAATTCTAACCATATAACTGTACTTGATTCTATGGGTAGGATTCATTCTAGAAATATTTGAAAAGACTAGAAAATAATGAATAATAAATGATGTATATTAATTACTTTTAAATGGAGAAGTAAGGTTTAACTTATGGTGATTTGCACCTTTTTTTTTTCCACAAACATTGCCTAACATGGTCAGAGTGTTATGTTCATGTTACACTGAGTTTAGTCCTTTTATTTCCCCAAAAAAACATTAAAGAATGTGCTTCACTTTTTATTTCTATCATTTGACATGCTCTAACATAAATCTTTGGTTTCTGGGTGTGCAATAGACCCAGTATTTTTATAAAAAGTAATATACAGAGCCCTCCAGGGGTGTTGCTAAGCAGACTAACCATAAATGCTGAGTTCAGTAAATCATATCCCATCACATAAAATGTCTCTTACCATCCCTTATCAAATCCTGCTTTAGCTTAGTCCAAAATCCTAGATGATGCTCCACAGCAGATTTTGATGATATGACTTCTAGAGTACGTTTCTTGAATTGCAAGAATTCAAAGTATTTTTAATCATGCTTGTTGAAGCTGTTCCAGTTTGTGTGAAGTGGTTTTCTGTTCACTAACCCAGAGAAAGAGATTGATTGGGCATGATTATGGTTATGTCACATGGGTTAGACAGGAATACAGGTTCCCCTGCATATTGGCTGCTAACTAGATAGTACAGAATAGCTCAGTACTCTTCCTGATGCTTGGATAAAAGAAGAGACCACTTTTGAGGTTTTTTTTTTGTGTGTGTGTGCAGTTTGTCCAGGGCCCGGTCTCGCTGGAGGTATCTTGGAGCATCTATTAAGGCCTTGTAGGCGGTGCAGTCAAAGGGATGTCTTGTATTTCATTGGACTTGTTGGTGTGTGCTCAGCCTTGTGAGGATGCAAATGGCTCTGGGCATGCACTAATACAATTTAGTAGCACTTTGATGTCTCTTCCTCTACAAAGTGCAAGGTGTGAATCACACAGTTGCAATATGCACTCCGGGGTCAAAAGGATAAGCTTTCTAGAGTATTTTACTATCTGTGTGTGGCTTCCTTGCCCAACAGGCCTTTCTGGAAGCATAGCCCCAGTGACTGGGCCTGCCTTACACGCTTGTAGAGCTTATCTGCTGAAAAGTTGAGCAGGTCCTCGGTGTTTGGATAGCTAGGGGATAAGGTTCAGCAACTGAAGGTGAATGATTTGTTGTTTCTCATACCACAAATTTATGACTAGCTCTGCGGGTCTGAGACCTCAGCAGTAGAAGGTCCTTGAAGAATGTGCCATCTAAGCTATGTATAAAGTATAGCAGTGATAAAATGTAGCCAAGAAACACAGGCTGCGTCTCTTGTTTCTTTGCAGAGTGCCACATATACATTTATAATTTGGCATAAATAAAAGCTAACATTGAGTAACAGCAGCAGGCAAGGCTACAGTAGTTGTGCTGGCTCAGCAACGAAAATCTGATAGTGCCAATAAAATAGTGAGAAAACCATAATTAGGTTAAAGGCTTTCCCATGTTACTAATTTTCTAACTCTTGTATAATAGTCTTTTGGACTACATCTTCTGAGATTCCTTCTGGAAAATAAATTTATACTGACTGCAATTTTTTTTTTTTTTTTAGTGTTCTAACTGTACCTAAATTTGTTTTCCTCCATTTTGGTTTGTAGTGAATGAAAAATAACTTGTTTAGAAATTAGGATATCTATAATAGGATTTCCATTAAAAGCAAGGACAGAATCAGAAAGTGCTTATTCTAAAGAGTAAGTTCTGTTAAAGATATATGTACAGGATGATGCCCACCTGTAGAGAGAAGCCATACACTGCAGTGTCTTTAAGTGGAGATCTTAAATGACAGTCTTTGGCCCCAGGTCAAATAATGATTTTTCTTGTCCTTGTCAAAATTTGAAAGGTTATGAGGAGATGAGGCATAAAATGCATATAGATGGGCAGGCTTTACATGTAGGTGTCCTGGGTTCAGCAGTAGCAGTCATTTTACTCCTTCTTAGTAGCTGGTGCAATGCTGTGTTTTTGACTATCAGCTTGGGAACAACGCTGATAATACCAATGTTCTTAGATGTTGTTCAGTAATGTTTACTCTGACCAAGGACTTTCTGTCTTTTTCTCATGCTTTGCCAGGGAGGAGGAGAAGCCGGGAGGAAGCAGAGACAGGATAACTGACCCAAACTGACCAAAAAGGTATTCCATACCACAGCACTTCATATCCAGCATATAAACTGGGAGCAGTTACCCAGAAGGGCTTGATCACTGTTCAGGTTGGGCTGGGTATCAGTCAAAGGGGGGTGAGCAGTTGTATTCTCATCCCTTGTTGTTTCTCTTTTCGTTATTATTATTGGTGGTAGCAGCAGTGGTTTGTGCTATATCTTAGTTACTGGGCTGTTTTTATCTCAACCTGGGGGAGTTACATTCTTTCAATTCTCCTCCCTGTCCCTCTGGGAGCCGGAGGAGGAAGGGAGGAGAGAGTGAAGGAGTGGCTGCATGGTTCTGGATTGCCAGCTGGGCTTAAACCATGACATTAGAGCAATGAGGTTGTTTTTTTTTTGAAAGGTAACATTTTTTTGAAAGGACACAATTCTAGCTATAATTTACTACTGATGTTAGTTTGTCTTGACTTTTTGTCTTACATATTAGTATACACATGACAATTTTGGATATAAGGAAGTTCTTTACTGCAAGGGTGGTGAGACACTGGAATGGATTGCCCAAGGAAGTTGTGAATGCGCCAATCCTGGGGGTGTTCAAGGCCGGGTTGGACAGAGCCTTGGGTGACATGGTTTAGTAGGAGGTGTACTGGCCCATGGGAAGGGTGTTGGAACTAGATGATCTTAAGCTCCTTTCCAACCCTAAATATTCTATGATACTAATTCTCCTGGTTTTTAATTTGTATTGACATTTTTACCCCAGCATTTTGTACAGCCATGTTCAGGGAACTCTATACTATTAAATTTTCCTGGTGGAGGTAGGAAGACTCAGTTCTCTCCTGGTTTTGTAATCATGGTTGGCACATGCAAATATGCTTATTCCTGTGTCAGGTAATTAGAATTAAGATTTCAAGGTGAATAAAGAGCAGATGTATAAGAACTCTGTTAAACTGGGAACACAGCCTGAAAACCAAGTGGTATTTTGTCCATAGATTCAGGCAGAGCTGTGAGAAAGGCTTTATCTGCAGAACTCTTCAAGTGGCAGTGGGTTTTCATCTATCTTCCCCTTTATGCACACCCAAATGTTTAAACAGAACTCACTTGAAGACAATGGAAGTGTTTGCCAGGGATTCATATATTGTGTTTTGTCATTCTGGACAATATACACTGAAATCATCCTCTCTTCACTCAAACCTTGCCTACAGCCATCCCCAGACTAGTTGGACAGTTTTCCTTTTCTCTTTAATAGCTTCACTGAAGATATGGCAGGGAAGGTGGTGTTGGCCACTGTTTGATGTTACCAGTTCTGCCACTACTGTGGTGAAGCACAATAGAAATAGTGGAAGAAGTCTTCATCTTGCCCTATATGACCAGGTAAAAGAGCTCAATACTATTGTATGCACAATGTCCATGATGTAAAATAATAAAATAATGGATATCTCAAAGTTGCAATACTCTGCTTTTCTCTCAATGCTGTGAATGGGATGAAGAAGAAAACTTTATGAGAAGGTTGAAGGGAAACGGTTAAAGAGCTGGTTAACAATATTGCCAGCTTTCACTCTTCATTCTTTGAATATAGCTGCATAAAAATATACAAATAATCACAAAAGTATATTTGGGTCATTTTCCAATTAGCTTTTAAGATAAATGCTCTTTAAAATAATGAGGTTAAAGCAATAAAGAAGTAAAGGAGAATGGTATTCCCTTTTATCAAAACATTGGGGTAATTTAGGGGACTATGCAGGAAAGCATTGATGCTAGCTAGCGTGGTCTAGACTGTGATCAGTGAAAAGTAAGTCTTGTAACAGTTGCAAGTGTTGTGACCTTATCTCCTCACACTGTTAGAAAGACAGAACCTGATCCTTCGGGTCCAAAGCATGTCTCTCCTTCACATGAGTTAAAGCAGACCCTGTTATCAGCTGACATAGGTGGTGAGATATCTCTGTGTGCTCCTGCCAATGGGGACAAAGCAAAGCATGCAGCTTCTGATCCTCTGCACATGATAAAGCTGGTAGGCGTGTAAGCACGTTTATGGTCCTACTTTGCATACTGAAGCCTTGGCCTTTAGAGAGCACTGGTAGAACTAAGATATCCTTTAGGTCTTGGAGCACACATTGACACTGAGAAGGTGTCAGCCACATGGACAACTCTTTATCAGGAATGTGTTTTGGGGGAATATGTCAGAATGGGCTTACACAAGGACTGAAGGCTGTACGGGTTGGAAAGCTCTCTCCTGCTATGTACAGGTTTGAGCAGAGCTGGTCTTACTGTTACTTTGATTCTTTCCAGGTCCTCACTTCTCTTAGCTATCTGAAATTAGCTGGGGTTAAACACTTACCAGTTTTAATGATACAAATCACATCATTGGCCTCTAAGAAAAATCGAAGCTTGTGAATTATAAATGTATCAATTCTTCTGTCAAACAATCTTACCTTCAGATGACAAACTCAATTTCTGCAGTGTGGCGGATTAGATGTTATTAAGACTGTGTAGAATAGTTCATGGAGCACATTGATTTTAATAAAATATGTATTGATTACAATAAAATGTCAGTCTTTCAGCTCCGAACATAATATCTAGTTGTCATTAAGTAATGTTAAAATTTTATTAAATCAATATTACGTGCTCCCTTTAATTAAGAAGAGATTGTCTTTGACCTTATTTGTGCTGCTTGAATGAAACTCCACTCAGAATCAGCAGAAGGCTGGGGTCTTTTCAAAGAGAAAAATATTATTATATGCACAAATTATATTTCATAAGCAGAAAACTCACATATATCAAGTCAGTTTAGCCTTTTATTCATTCGAAAGAGGGGTATTATTAAAAGCAATGTTTTGAGCTTTCCTGGAGATCCTTAGCACCTCACAATATCAGGTCTATAAGAATACAGCAGTCCCATTAAAGATGAAAAAGAAAACTCTATGGCTGGAGTTCAGAATATTTAAATTTGGAGAGAAGTAGCAGGATTTAAAATGGCTACAGTTAGACTACCTGAAATCCTTGCAAGTCTTAAATTGGCTAAACCCTAGAAGAAACACAAGGATAAAAATGTATTCTCTAGGACACCAAAACTGAATGGCTAAAAATCTCTAAGCATTGAGGTTTCACTAAGGAAAAAAATGATCGCAAAGGTGGAAGAGTTGTTTATTCACATAGCAACAAAATTATATAAAAATAATTTAAAAAATTACTTGTAAGATAAAGGGACATCAATTTGCATCCCTGCAAAATACCCTCAGAATTATAATTTCATATGTTTACAGAATATTTATGATCCTCTATATGTTTCTGAGCACACAAGAGATTTGATTCAATCAGATGGGTGTCTGTAGGAAGAAAAATTCCAACACAGTCAGTATGTCTGATCTAGGGACAGCTTTTTTTCATGAATGCATGTTAGTACCATTCAGCCACATACAGTCCCACAGCAGCTCCTTGGTTAATGCGGGGAACAAATGAGAGGCACAGTGAAGGGTAAAATTAGATGATGGATATTTCTATCTTTTCTGCTTACTTTTTCATCCAAGTAAGATGAAAAAGTTATGTTAGTGTCCTGGGTTCAGCAGCAGCAGTCATTTTTCTCCGTAGTAGTAGCTAGTGCAGTGCTGTGTTTTCGACTTTTGGCCTAGGAACAGCGCTAATAACACCAGTGTTTATAGTTATGGCTTAGAATGTTTTGGTCTGACCAAGGACTTTCTGAGTCATGCTCTGCCAAGGAGGAGGGGAAGCCAGGAGGAAGCAGAAACAGGACACCAGACCCAAACTGACCAAAGAGGTATTCTATACCACAGCATGTTATGCCCAGGGTGGAAAAACTGGGGGCAGGAACCTGGTTGAGTTCAGTTCATGGCTCACTCGTTGGGTGGTGAGCAGTTGTATCCTCTTCCCTTGCATTTCCCTGGTCATTATTATTATTGGTGGTAGCAGCAGTGATTTGTGTTATACCTTAGTTACTTGACTGGTCTTATCTCAACCTGTGGGAGTATACATTTTTTTGATTCTTCCCGTTCCCTCCCAACCTATTGGAGTGGGGGGGAAGAAAGGAGGAGTGAGTGACAGAGTACCATACTCTACAGCCTATCCTAACATAAATAGCAACTTCCACTACCCATCTGCCTGGCCTGTCTGTTCTAAAGAGCCTGTAACCTTCCATTCCAACACACCAGTCATAGGAGCCATCCCACCATGTTTCTGTGGTGCCTATGATATCAGATCCCTGTAGACATGCACACATCTCTAATTCCTCTTGTTTGTTCCCCATGCTACAGGCATTTGTATAGAGGCATCTGAGCCAAGCTCCAAATGAAGCCAGCTCGTTGGCTGTAGCGGCTGGAATATCTGTACATTGCTCTGAGCATTTATTATAGGCACTGGCAAGTGACTGGGTGTGTTGAGATGGAATGATGCCCCCCTCCCCCAACATATCTAGTTTAATGCATCCCTGACCAGTCTGGCAAGCCTCCTACCAAATACACTCTTCCCTTTCTTTGTCAGACCAACTCTACCAGCCCTCAGTCGACCTGGCCTACTAAATTGAGTCCCATGTTGAAGGTACCCAAACCCCTGACCATGGCACCACCCTTCTATTTATTAACCTGGTCAATCCTCCTAGCCTTTTTAAGGTCCTCTTCTGTATCCTAGAGAAGTGAGGAAAAGACAATCTGAGCTCCAGAGCCCCGGGGGGGGGGGGGGGGGGGGGGGGGGGGGGGGGGGGGGGGGGGGGGGGGGGGGGGGGGGGGGGGGGGGGGGG
>JASSUY010013341.1:16032-28978 GCA_032466535.1 Forpus xanthops | reverse complement strand
TGCTCTGAATCTCTTCTCTGCCCAACCTATAGCTGTGCCTGGGATTGCTCTGACCCAGGTGTAGGACCTTGCACTTGACATCGTTAAAATTCATGAGGTTGGCATCAGCCCACCTCACAAGCGTGTCAAGGTCCCTCTGGATGACATCCTGTCCCTCCAGCATATCAGTCGAACCACACAGCTTGATGTCATTGGCAAACTTGCTGAGGGCACACTCAGTCCCACTGTCCGTGTTACTGACAAAGCTGTTGAACAAGACCGGTCCCTACACCGATTCCTGAGGGACTCCGCTCATTGCTGGTCTCCAGGTGGACATTGAGCCATTGGCCACAACTCTTACTAGTTTGCTATTCTTTTTCTCTGGATGAGAGAACAATATCAGATCAGATTTCTTGCTTTAGAATAAATAAAGACCCAACTAGCAAACCTCTCCCCCCCAAAAAGAAAAATATACCCCACACCACAAAAAAGATTTTCTTTTAAAATAAATCTTTAAACTACCAGTACTTTGTTTCTTGAAAAAAGTTATTTGTCCTTGTTAGAATCCTTTTTGCCTTCAGATGGTGTTTAAGGTTTCTTGGACTTTTATTAATCTTCCAAATATCTAGCTATTTTTTTATAATTGTTTCACCTCTGCACTGTCTGATAGTGATGACTCAGGTGGTTATTGTCACAGGATTTAGAATATTATGATTTTTTATGGATTTGGGTAAAATACATCTGTGTGTAAAAAGCAAGTATAAAACCTACATGAAATTTAAATCTTAAATAAACTGTATCTTTTCACTGCCGTACATTGTCATTCACATTAGCAGTCTTTATCCCGTGTACGGGGGTGATGTACTTGTAGATTAGCATCTCTTTCAAAATTTTGAATAGATGAGTATATATTGTGTAGTTCTATTGGTTCGTCCAAGATTTCACAAATATTCATTAAAATGAAAGAAAGCAAGTACAATATACAAACAAATCTGGAATCATAATTATCTAACAGACCAGCAAAAATCTGTTGCCATAGAGAAATTGCTTGCTACAAAAATAGAAATATTTTGTGGGGGAAATGTTGGCCACTTTTGTGGTTGCTTACTTTGGGATGCCAACTGGAAGTGGCTGTTAGTGAATATGATTGTACTAGGTGTGCTTTACTTGTACTGTCTATTATTGGCCTACTTCTGCTTTACCATATGGAGGAAATGCGTCCTTTCTAATGCAGATTTGAAGGAATCATAGAAATTTGGAAATTCCAAAATGCTTAACGGCATTCTTTTTTGAAATGAAATGTGAAAAAATATATATATAGTGCAGCCATGGAAAGATGTTTGAGATAAAAAAAAGGGTTGTCAAATTATGGAATGTGTCAAGATTATTATGTTGTTGGGGGTTTTCCCTTTTTTTTTTTTTTGGCTTTTAATCTGTTTTTTTTTTCACTTAAACAGAAAAACTTTGTTTGCTTGTGCCTTTAATTCAGTCTGTTCTAGTCACAGAAAGGTTCGCTTGCATGTTATGTTACTCCGTTAAAAGCATCTCATGAGTAGTGCCAGCCAGAATTAATAACAGCTAAGTCTAGCATTTTCAAAGGAAAAAAAGAAAGGGAAAATAACTCTTTTTCCTGTGCATCAGCATTTTCTATTAGAAAAGAAATAATTGGGGCAATTGTATATTTAGTGTCAAAATTGTTATTGGCAGAGTAACTGACTTTTCCAAATGTTTTTGGCTCTCATAATGCTACTGTGGTCCATCTCTGTAGCAGTTAATTCCAGTTCACCTGGATTTGTACATTTATGCGCTTGGGAAAAAATGATCTTGTCTGCAGTGAAATATGCATTTCCCCTTCAAATCTATGTTATCTGATGAAATTAAAATAAAAGCTTTTTAAGAAGTCCATTATAATATTTCAGATGGACTTAAGGCTCAAACTGAAATCTGTCCTCTGCAGGCAAGCAGATTAGCTGGACTAATGGTGGGTGGATGGGTGTGCTAGCTTGTTTTTTTTTGCTTCTGCCAAGACCCTGCTGGTCATGTTTCTTCCTCTCCATATGTTGCCCTGTTTTTATAAGCACCCGTAGTGATGTTTGGGGCTTCAGCTGACTGCAGGGTGTTACTGTTGGGAGGGCTGTACATACTATTCTGAGCAGCAGTCTTGCTCTTGGCAGTATTAAAATAGGGGAGGGGAGTGAAAACCATTAGAAATCATGCATTATTCCCACCGCACAGGTAGGGAATTTACCTACCAAGTGTACAGTATCTCTTGCATTGTGGAGTCTGAGGAAAAGCCAGCCAGCCATCAGAGCAAAGCTTCCTGCGATCTGCCTAGCACCACAGTCATAAGGGTAGTTTTGTGTCATGTGGTGGAACCAAGCACTTTCTAGATAAATTTTTATATTAAAAATTGCATAACATTTTAGGTCTTTATGCGAAGTCTACAGGGTCTGTAGGAGTAGAAACACGGTTGTGATTCTAGGGATGGTTTTGTTTGAACTGTAGCCAGCTTCTTGAAAAGAGATACGATTTTGATGCCCAGCTGTGTATTTTAAGGTCAGTGACCAGCTGGGCAGTGAAACCATCAAAATGCTTCTATCTAAACAGCATGAAATTTCTATTATTGATGAGAACTAATTTGAGGGTTTTCAGAAGTGTTACTGGTAAAGAAATAATACTAATTTCATGGATGTTTGGATATAGCTTCTAGTGATCTTTTCTTTCTCTTGATTGAACATAGACATAATCATGAACTTAATTAACTTTATCTCTCTGTAAACAAATGAGCTGCAGAATCAGGTTTTGCTGATAGCTAAATATTCAGGGTTAATGACAGAACCCATATTAAAAAAAGGGAAAAGCATGGTTGTCTTGTCAGCTGGCGCAATTTTCCAGGCCTTTGAACTGAATTTGTTAGAAGGGTATAGACAAGTGCTAAAGTTCTTTAGGAGTAGAAGACAATTTCTGACTGAAGGTGAAGAGAGGCTCAGGTGATTTGCAGCCTTAAGTTAAGCTGGACACTGTTCATAGCTCTGAAAACCTTTGAGTTTGTGCATGCACATTTGCAGGTGTATGTATGTGATCTGAGGTTAAAGTGGACATTGCCTTTAATATGTGTAACAATTTCAGCAAGAATTACTTTATCTTCCAATATTTCCATACATGAGAGTAACTGTACAGGTTTTGCACATGCGGAGTACAGGTGATGTGTCTTAAATTTTCCTTTAGTTGAAGGAATCTGCAGCTAAGTTGCATTTTAAATTCTACTCAGTTTTCTGTGTACCAAAAGCATGTTTTCTCAGCTGGCTTGAAGAGAAAACATTTTCATGATTCTGGTTTTCTAAGTCCTTTTTTAGATGGATCTTAAGCTCCTACTTTAATTGAAAGTCATGTAAGCATTTTACTCATGTCCTTTTAATCAAATTGGACTTTAAAAAATAATAAAAACATTAATAACAAAATGAAGTGTTTGGTTTTGTTTTGTTTATTTGGATTTTTTTTCTAATGAAAGAGCAATAGTAAGTTCTGATTTCTTTTGTGCATCAGTCTGACCTCTGAGCTTATAATGTGTGTGCTTTATTTGTCATGAGTGTCTTCATATAGTAGTTTGCATTTCATGCAGCTAAGAAGATGTACTAGTGAATTAACTGCATCCTGTAACGGATTCAACAACGTTGAATGAATTTCTTTCCTTTTCAGGGGACCAGACTGTAAGAGTTTGGGATGTAAAAGCCCCACGAGTCAAACTTGTAATACCAGCCCACCAGGCTGAGATTTTGAGCTGTGACTGGTGCAAATATGATGAGGTATAAACCTGCCCATCCAACTGTTTTCCTAATTGAACCACTCTCGTTAAATAGCAGGGGGGTTTACTGCAAAATTAATGCATCTTCTCTTTACAAAAATATGTCTACTTGCTTTATTGCTCTCATTCACCACTACATCTTCAGAAGAGCATTGTTCTAACAGATATATGGCCCAAGTGGATTGTAGGTTTTGATTATTCTTCTGTATAGTGGACAGAATAGTCCATAGTGGAGAAACAGTTTGTATTTCTGTGTTCTCTTTTAATTTACATGCTGGAGACCTCATTTATGATTTATTCATTTCTATGGTTTGACTTACCTTTTATAGCAAACATGTGCTTCACTGCAATTTAATAATTAATTTTTCCGGATTTATTTGTGTTTTATCGACTCATCAGAACTTGCTGGTAACTGGTGCAGTTGACTGTAGCTTGAAAGGCTGGGATTTGCGGAACATTCGGCAACCAGTGTTCATCTTGCTTGGTCATACCTATGCTATCAGAAGAGTAAAAGTAAGTTGTATTTTATTCCCCATTGACCACCACTGAATTGTTACACATTTTTTTTTTTTGTGGAAAGCAGTAATATATTATCTAATAACTTGAAAAAAAAAAACAACAGGTGTTGAAGATTTTAAATGCTATGGTGACTGTTCTTGGAAACCTTCAGTTTAGCACTGTAAAACATTTTTATGTTTAGCAGATTGCTGGGATTTCGAAGTAAATGACATCTTCAAAGTCAAAACATTATCCACGAGGAGTGTTCAAGAGCTTGAGAGTTAAGTTACAAGGGAAATTTGGGAGAGGGAAAATACCTTCCCTTATTTGTTTTTTCAATGGTGCTGTGCCTTTTTCTCTCCATACAAAAGGTCAATATTCACATAAGGGGAGGTGTAAAACTCGTGTAATTTTGTGAGCACAAGGAAAGTGTTAAGATGTTCAAAGAGTTTTTAGAACTTTGTGCATGAAAGGCTACAGGTAGTTATTCTGGGTCTGACTAGTACTAGATCAAGCACCGATAAGAATTTATTCTAGATGCATGATTACTTTTTTTTATATTAATCAGCGCTTATTATTTTTTTATGTTAGATAATATGTGATCCTTTTAAAGGCTTTCAGGAACAGGTATGTTTAATAATATTTTCCAGGAAGACTGAACTGACAGAAAAAAAATTATCCTGGGTGTGTATTTTGCTTCACATGCCCTTGGAGTTTTTCATGTGTTTCTAACAAATATAAAAGTTACTGTGCTTAGGTTGTAATTTGTCAGAAAAGGGTGTGGCTGTAGGGACTAGTTCCATATCACAAATCTTGTTTGTAGCCAGACAGCCTGAGAAGCTCCTGCTCCTCTTTATCCCAGCTACCCTTGCTTGCCTGCTATCCCCACTGGTAGTAGCTGTCCAGTCTTTTTCTGTACTTTAATTCCTGCTTGACTATGCTCTAACCTGTCTCTGTGAAATGTTCTTCTCAGCAGAAGAACGTTTAGCAGTGGTGTTTGAGTTTGGTTTTTAAACAAGATTATTTTGTGACTCCAGTTTGGCAGCCATTAAGACAGATGAATCAATGCAGTATGGATCAGTTCAGACTGTCACATCTTACTCTTTGATAATTAGTGGTATCTTTGAAAAACAGCTCTGCCACTAAGGGATTCATAGCATATTGTTTTCATTATGAAATTGAGAAAGTGAGTATGGAATTGTTGTTCACCATAACCTGTGATAAAAGGACTGAAGGACACTTGATGAAAATAGTAGGTGGATTTGCAAACAGATTTAAGTACTTCTACACATCAGGTTGTAGACTTCTTGAATTAGTTCTCAGCACAAGAGAGTGCATAGGCAGGCAGTGTCATCAGGTTCATGGATAGCAGCTGGTCAGTAAACATACTAGAAGAGCTAGACAGGGATAGCATCTCCAGTTCCTCTACTCTCTATTATCCTGGGCTGCATTAGGAAGAGTATGCCAGCACGCTGAGGGAGGTGATCCTTCTCCACTACTCACTGCACCAGTCAAACCACATGTGGAGTACTGCGTCCATTTCTGGGCTTCCCAGTACAAGGGAAACAGGAACATACTGGAGGAAATCCAACAAAGGGCCACAAAGAAGATTAAGAGACTGGAGCTTGTGTCCTACTAGGAGAGGCTGAGAGCTGGATTTGTTTAGCTTGGAAAAGGCTTAGGTAGGATCTTGTCACTGTGTATGAATGATTGACGTAAAAGGAGAAGACAAAGCCTGACTCTTCTCAGTGGTATCTAGTGAGAAGACCAGAGATGATTTGTACAGGCTAAAGTACCAAAGATGCTATGTAAACATAGAGCACTGGTCCTGAAGGCTGTAGGCCTAACCAGGTAGGGTATTTTTATATTGTGTCGTCTGTGTTTCCATTTTATCATGCTCCCCATTTCCTTAAAATGCCTAGAAATTATTTTTAGGAGTTCGCCAGCAGTGAAATTTCTTTGCACCAACCTCTGAGATCAGTTCACTAAGTGGGTTTAAAGAGGTGGTAGGGTGCTACGTGTGCTTATATGTGCAATGGAGAGGTGTGTGAGAGTACATGACTTCTGTCTTAGCAGGATTTTATGCTTCCATTTCAAGATAGACATGGGCCCTGTGGACATGAGATATGAGAATGTGGCCCAGCACTTAGAGGTGGTGCGGCATATCTACTCTTGTGTGGTGTAACTCAGCCGTCATACTAAATGGAGAGCTGGATGCTGCCTAATTAGAGGCAGCTGTCCCTGCTGATGTCCCTTCCCTTACATTGTGCTGACAGTAACAATTCTAAAGCTGTGTAGCAAGCTGGCCCAGCTGATTGCTCTGACTGAAAATTCTGTCCCTGAAAGTGATTGATTTCTGTCTGGATCACTAGGCTGTCTCAATTTGTGACTCAACCGCATCCTTGCAAGCCCTGACACAAAGGAGGGGAGCAGGAGCACACAGCCTGAAGTGGAAAGGAAAGGGAAAGTCCCAAGTCTTGGCAGCAGTGCACTCTTAAATTAGCTTAAACCAAACATGAAATCACACTCTTCAGTGGTCTGTCATTTATATTCTGTTCACTTGTTTGGAGTTGCATGGATTGTCATATCCAGGGCTGTCAAGCAATTCTACCCAGCATGATACCGTCAGGATTCCTTTAGATTTCTTGTGGTCCTGCACTTCACAACAGGGCATTATCAGCATAATGAGGTCATCTACAGTCCTTTCCAGGGGAATTTGACATTGGTGCTCTTGGCTGTCTCATATATTAGCTGGCTTCAATGTCTTATACTGAAATACAGTTATGGCTTTTGAGTTTACTTAAAAGGATATTTAGATGAATTATCTATGAAATGCTGGACGTTCATCTCTTCTGTTTACATATAAATGTTGATAGAATTATAGAACCTTACAGTTCAGTGGAACAGAATATTAAAACACTCTCTTTGTAGCAGAAAGACATTACACAAATTCTCTCAACTTATGTGTTGAAATACTGCTAAGGGATTAGACAGAGTTTGCTTAGGTAAGTTTCTAGGATACTTAAGGTTAATGACAAATCTTTTCAGCTTTGACAAGGCGTTTTTGCTTCATCTGAAACCTTGTGGACAAAAACGCAAAGGTGGCATGTGGGAAGTCTGCCATTTTTTTAATTGCGTATCAGACCTCTTCCCCTTTATTATTCTGAGATGCAGAAGAAAAAGATGTTTTTTTTTTTTTTTTTTTTCTCTCTAGAAAATTTTTAGGAAATCTAGGGAGGTTAAAGTTCAAGCATGCACATCCCTCAATTCTGCTACAGTAAAGAGAACTCTGTCAGTAGAGTTCAGCTGGCTTCAAAAAGCACAGCTCTCTTGGCAACTTGGACAGTTATTGCAGTAGCCCAGGCTTAACTTTTGACTTTGTAGTAGCTGTGAGTAGTAGCAAAAGTCTTGCAGGAAAAATCTTACATATGAACCATGATCTGGTGGACCTGCATTTCAAACTGAAGTTATGTTGTTTCCTGTTGAGAAATACAAACCTTAAAATAGGTGGAAACTGGAGGTTGCCAAAAAGCTGGAGCCAAGGTGGGCAGGATTTGCTTAACTGTATCCTTAGTGCTGCAGTTCTTAGACCTGTCTGCAAGAGTCCACAGAAGAGACTGTCCCATAAAATGCCCTTCAGGAGAGGAGAAAATTATGCAGTGGTGTTATATTGCCTTCAGTTTTTCAACATATCTCCAATTTTCTCATCTTTGTAAATGATTTCAAAACTTTGGAACATGGAACTGATGACAGTAATATAGCTTACATTCTCTGTAGTATGGCACAAATTTCCTCTCTCTGAAAATAATAAACTGCTCACATAGCTTTTCTAAAACTCACTTTATATAATAAAATGATACTCAGCTTGTCAGTAAAAGGCAGAATTTAATAGCTATTTATATGACTGTCTTAAACCTTCTTAACTTTACAAAAGGGTTGTTTGGCACTGCTGTAATGAAATCAAACCAAACTGGGGTCCCATAGAGCATTCCTTGTAATTAGAAGCATAGCAGGGAAATTTGTTGATGTAGTCAGTTTTGTTGCAGCATGATGTGGTACCTACCAAGACAGCTTAAATAGTTAAACTTCAGTAACTATATTAAGACTGTATATGTTCACGTTATTTTACTTTAAAAGTTGTTCTGTTTTGTTTCCTTGCAGTTTTCACCGTTCCATGCAACCTTACTGGCCTCTTGCTCCTATGATTTTACTGTGAGGTACAGTATCTTTTTATTGGATAAAAATAGGAAGATAATCTGTTTCAATGTGGTTTGCAGCAGAAAACAGTTTTAGAGTAGGCATACTGAATTGCAGTTAAAGTTACTATCGGGTGTTTTCTCTCTTCATAAGCTATGTTGATAATGCATTGGTTCTTCACTTAAAGGCTAGGTAAGTGACTCTTCTGAATTATATCTGTTATGACAGATGCTTTCTGTAATCCTTTACACATCATTCTGCTGAATGTGGTTGTATCCTGCTATAATAGTGTCTGTCAGAAGACAGTAACCTCTTAAATGAATGTAGGTGGGTGACTTTATATTTCTGTGGCATGTTTTTGTTTAAGCTTTTCATGAACAAAGTTTTTTGTCCTACCAGTATCTGAGGAAGCTTTAGTACTTCTGCAAGTTTCCCTGGCTGTCCAGTATATCTGATTCTGCTAAGGATTTTACAGTATGGCTGATTTAAAGTTGTTTGAAAGTCCTAAAGAAGTTTGACTTCATATAAGGATTTTTTTAAGATGCCCAGTGTCATAAGTCGATATGAAATACATTCTTGAATATTTCAATCACATTATTTAATCTGCATTTTAATTTTATAATATGGACTGAATATACTAGGCAGGAGATTTACAAACAGGAGAAGCCTTATTGCCTCCACAAGTGACTGCTGTTATCCCACTTGCCCAAATCATCCCAATTAGTGTCACTTCTGATTATGTCCTAAGTGGTCTGACACCAGACACAGAAAAGTTCTGTTTTGTAAAGGAAATGTTGCTAACTGTCATTGTCTCTAAATATTTTTAAATCATAAATCTATGTAAATCTAGTATTGTGCAATAACATCATATGAAGTTGGATCATGAAGTTAGTGTGTTAAGCACTGTAGGCATTTAATGTACCTTCAAAAGTCTTAGTGGGAGAGTGGTATAGCTGTAAAACTCTGTTTTCATCCAACCTCTAGGTTGCAGCACCCAGAATGCAGCTAACAGAAACGTGCACGTTTGCCAAGGGGCTCCAAAGCTCTGCTACAGATGGTGTGGGACTGCTTGAAAGTGTACAGTGACAATGGTCACATTCCACAGGGGGACAGTTCCTGGAGAAGTTCTTGATGTATCTGAGTCCTAACCTCAACATATGTTGCCTTTGAGGTCCTAGGCTGCAGGGAGCTCATGCTGCCTCTTCCTGGGAATGGGGGTGATGGTGTACCCATCTGTGGGAGATGTGTTCTCTTTTGCTTACTGCAATAAAGGGACCCCCTTGCCACTGATATCCACTATTGTGGGTGGTGCTAGGAGCCCAACAGTGTAAGAGATGTGATGTCCATGTGTATATAATTTTCTAGGCTGCTGTACCAGCATTCTGTCTTACATTTAATTTATGTTTAAAGCACTCTTCTCAGAATACAGCACAGTGGTCTGTGGAAGGTTAGTTGTGGGATCTTAGCATTCTTTTCATGATGCAGTGCCAGCTGGTTTGCAGCATATAGTTTTTCAAGTCTTCTAGGTCTAAAATAAAAAGTGGTAATTGATTTCTTCAAGTGGCCTCGTATGAGCAGTAAGACTAATAATCAGCTTGCTGATGCATTGAAGTGACTTGATTGTGTTGTCATGCTCTTCCCAGTTTTGACACCAACTATATGTCCTTCAGGTTTAGCATTAATGCACTTCATGCAGTACCGAAATCTATTGCAATTTCAGCGCTCACATTTTCATATGTAGAAGCTGTCAGTAAACATGAGGAGAGCTCCTAGCTCATATACCAGGGTGTCTCTAAATGCGGAGCTTGGGAATTTTTTCACAAAATGCCACACTAGGCATTACTTTTCATTCCAAGCAATTACTTCTTGTCAGTAAGGGTAGAGAGTGGGGTTGAAGAGATGAAATACAGATTTTTAGTTTTCTAAAACTGTTAGTTGCTGGATTGGTATGTTTGGTGTGAGTGAACAAACAACAGAGAAGGCTAGGTGAAAATCTTTGGAAAAGGAGGCACAAGCAAAATAATCAGTGTAAATGGATGAAATTTGTAATGGCAACACTTCGGGAGCATTTACTTTAAAGGATATAAAATGATGACCATGTTGTATCTGTGCCACATATCCTGTGCTGTCATTTGCAGGAAAGAACATAACATGCTGTAAGAAGTGGAGTTCACTTAGAAATGTTGAGAATTTGACTGGATGCACCATCCATTCCACGTGCACGTACAGACACTGATTCTGTCATATATGCACATGCATATATAGACACATGTGGACATAACTATATATACACTTCAATTTAAGAACAAAAAAACTTCAACAAGTACGGATTCAGTACATGGTTACATCTACTCAAGGCCTGTGACTTTAGCCACATTTAATAGTAATTTATAGAAAAGTATGATGTGACATCCCTTTAAAAAACATGTTAATTGATCCAAAGAGTGTTATTTTAATAGCAGCTTAGTTATTATAGGGTCTTTTGTGTTCTTTAACATTTTGTTTGAAGCTAAGAATTATCTATATTGTGGGTTAAGCTCAGTCAGCCACACAGTCTCTCCCGCACTCCACACCTTCCCCCCCCCCCAGCTTCTGGAGGGATGAGGAAGAGAATCAAAAGAACGTAACTCCCATGGGTTGAGATAAGAACAGTCCAGTCACTAAGGTATAACACACACCAGTACCACTACCACGAATAATAATAATAATAAGGGAAATAACAAGGGAGGAGAATACAGCCGCTCGCCACCCGCTGACCGATACCCAGCCCAACCTGAGCAGTGATCTCACCCTTCTGGTTAACTGCCCCCAGTTTATATAGTGGACATGACGTGCTGTGGTATGGAATACCTCTTTGGTCAGTTTGGGTCAGGTGCCCTGTCTCTGCTTCCTCCGGCTTCCCTTCCTCCCTGGCAGAGCATGAGACTGAGAAAGTCCTCGGTCAGAGTAAAAATTACTGAACAGCAACTAAAAACATTGATGTTATCAGTGCTGTTCCCAGGCTGAAAGTCAAAACCACAGCACTGCACCAGCTACTAAGAAGGAGAAAAAATGACTGCTGCTGCTGAACCCAGGACAGTCTGTAAGCAGTAAAATGTAGTAGATAAATCTGTACAGCATTGCTTACTTTTTAAGCTTTTTAATCTTAACAGTTACTGAATCTTTATAGTTTAAGCAGACAAATACAAACCTTAGGTAAGGTTACTCAACTGTCATGCAAGAGGCAGAGGTTTTGTTTCTTTCTGGTAAGACAGCTTGTTTGGCACGTAATTATTATAACTGGATATCTAGAAGCAGAAAATAGTAGGTTAAAAACAAAGCTAATGATGCTTAGCTTCATCCTTTGCAAACAGTATAATGACTGTAGTGACATGGCATGTAGTGACAAGGGGAATGGCTTTAAACTGAAAGAGGTAGACTTATGTTCGATATTAGGAAGAAATTCTTCACTGTGAGGTTGGTGAGGTGCTGGTCCAGGTTGCTCAGAGAAACTGTGGATGCCTCATCCCTGGCAGTGTTCAAAGCCAGGTTGGATGGTGCTTTGAGCAACCTGGTCTAGTGGAAGGTGTTGCTGCTCTTTGCCGGGTGGGGTTGGGGGTGGAACAAGATATTTAAGGTACCTTCCAACCAAGACCAGTCAGTGATTGCATGTGTGCACTGTGGTAAAGCCACTGAAGAGAAAATTATTTCACATGTCAGCTTCATACTGGAGGCTAAGAAAAAAAGAGGGTAAATTTTAACTTGAGTTTTACATACTTGGGTGTAGTTATTTGGATTTGAATCCTGTCTAGTAAATGCCTTATTTAAACAATTGTTTTCTATACCATTTCCTTACTCTTTGGAAGAGTTCAGGAAAAATGTAAGTTATTTAAGGGGCAGTTTTAACAGAAATAAATCATTAAAATGCCAGGAAATGCACAAAGTACTTAATATTTCCAGAACTTATTTAGATCTGCGTGCATGTTCTTAATTTTATCTCTATCAATGTTTGAAAGAACATTGGTGTCATCTCTTACTGGAATCACTGTTCTGTATTTTTGGACTCTCTTCAGTATTGGAAGAAAAAAACCTTATTGGTACATTAGTCACAGACAGTGCTCACCAAACTCTAAAGAAAAGATTTGATAAATTATAGGACTTCATTAAGCTGGTATCAAGCCAAATCTTGAAATGCATTCACAGAAGCTTGCCTCTGAGGCAGTAAGATGATTTTTGGTGGAAGTTGTACTATATTGGACATCATCTCCTCAAGATGCTTTAAAGTAAACCAGTATCTCCAGCTCTCTATAATGTGCAAGTTCAGTAACTTGGATCAAAAGAAACCTTGAAAACTTGTGCAGTAATGCTCATAAGAGAAACTGGGTTTCACTTCAGTTAATTTTCCTTGTTGTCTTTTTTCTTTTTTCCCTTGTTTTTTTTTTGCTTGTGGGGGGGGGGGGGGGGGGGGGGGGGGGGGGGGGGGGGGGG
>JASSUY010013341.1:0-16022 GCA_032466535.1 Forpus xanthops | reverse complement strand
ATCTCCTCCCCCCACCCTGGGTGAAAAGGTGTTTGCTCATTTGCTTTTTTTAATTCCCCTAATTGCTAGTGCTGGTCAGAGCTTTGGGCATTTGTCGTGGCTTAAGGCCCTCGTGCAGTTTCGCTCACTCACTCCCCCCTCTTTCTTCCCCCAGTCCCAGGGGGATGGGGAGGAGAATTGAAAGAATGCAACTCCCATAGGTTGAGATAAGAACAGTCCAGTAACTAAGGTATAACACAAATCAGTGCTGCTACCACCAATAATAATACAAGAGAAATACAAAGAAAGGGTGTAACAGCTCATCAACTATACCCACCCCACCCTTCCTGGTCTCTACCCTCCATTTTACATCCTGGGCATGTCGTGCTGTGGTATGGAATACCTCTTTGGTCAGTTTGGGTCAGGTGTCCTGTCTGTGCTTCCTCCCTTCTTCTCCTCCTCCCTGGCAGAGCATGAGACTCAGAAAGTCCTTGGTCAGACCAAAACATTACCAAGCAGTAACTGAAAGCACTGGTTTTATCAGCGCAGTTTCCAGGCCCAAAATCAAAACCACAGCACTGCACCAGCTACTAAGAAGGAGAAAAATGACTGCTGCTGCTGAACCCATGATAACGTTACATCTGGTGAAAATAACGAAATTCAGAACTTCATGTACTTTCATTTACAATGTGACTGTCTCTTACAACTACAGAATTAGTCCAAATAATTCATACACTAGTGTAAAGCATATCTGTTTCTTACATGTGTTCTTTTTTGGATTAAAATAAGAATTAAAATTTCATAGTAAATATTTTGACATATAAATGAATATCCGGATCCTTGTATTTTTTAAGTTTACTGGCATTTTCCTGCCTGCACATGCTAGTTTTGAAATAAATATTACAAGATGCAATTTCTCTGAGAACTAGGAGTGTTGGTTGCAGGAGCTACTCGTCAAATGATTCAATATCATAAATAGATTAATATATTTTAGCTATGAAAATAAGTTTTCTGGTGCTGCAAATAGCATTATAATGTTGTGGAAATAATAGCAAAAGGATATTTTGGGGTTTTTTTCTTTTTTCCTTTTAAAAAACAAACAGGTTTGTATAAGTGTTAAATGTCTATAATTAACACCTTTAAGTATTTAGACTTGAATTTTTAACTATGGTATTTTCTGAGTATTTTTTCTTTTGAAATGGGCAACTTGTTTCTTCTAAATAATCCCTTTTTCCTTTTTAGTTGTGAAGCTGTCTATTATTTCTGTTTGTCATACAAATATATTTAAATCTTTCTCTGCAATATGTATTTTGTCTGAAAGGCAAAGTCAAGTGTTTTTTTTTTTTTGTGGACAGATGAGGAAACAGAAGTATTGAGAGACAGCACACATATCTACAGTACTATCTGTATGTTAGTGACAACCACTTCTGTATTTCTCAGGCATCTGACTTAACCATTTTTTGCCAACTACCCTTTCCCAGTGCTTGATGAATAGTGGGGCATATCTCAGAGTGAACTGAAGCATCAGTTTAGGATTATGATACCAAAGAAAGGGGGGCTATAGGGATGCTGAGGAGGGACTCTTCATGAGGGACTGTAGTGATAGGACAAGGGGTAATGGGCTAAAACTTAAATGGGGGAAGTTTAGTTTGGATATAAGGAAGAAATTCTTTACTGTAAGGGTGGTGAAGCACTGGAATGTGTTGCCCAGGGAAGTTTTGAATGCTCCATCCCTGGTGGTGTTCAAGGCCAGGTTGGACAGAGCCTTGGGTGGCATGGTTTAGTGGGAGGTGTCCTTGCCCATGGGAGGTGGGTCGGAACTTAAGGTCCTTTTCAGCCCTAATGATTCTATGAGAACACGTATGTCCATAAGTTATTGGTTGCCATCTCCTGTACTGGGGGGAAATTGGGGAACAATTAGCTCACTGGATAACTTCACTCTCATAACTATGCTTAAATTACTGTCTATCAGCAGCAGTGAAGTTGCTACTATTGTATGCCAGCCAGCCCAGGAAAGCTCATGTCTTCATTTTACTAGATTAGACTAGCATAAGATGCTGCATCTTGGCCTGCACGTTGTTTTTGATTTAAAAGTACTAGGGAAAGCATATATTTGCCTAAAGGAAGTTTCACACTTGATTTCTTAAATCAGACAGAACTTCTTAGTAACAAGAAGCATCTTAATTTTGTAAACATGCCCTGTTTTTCAGGGCACTCTCTTTCTGGTTTAGGATCTTTGGTTGGTGATTAAATATATTATGACTTTAAGCATGTGATGATGAAAGTTATTCTCAAATTATTGTTTGGCGTAAAGTAAAGTTAGTGGTAAGTTTTGCAAATTTTCAGATCTTCAGAATCAGAAGGGGTATTATAAAGACTAGTAACTAATTTGTTATTAGAAGTTATACTGTTATATTGTGGCTGAAGAATTGGAACAGATAACTTGCCATTTTACCTTGTACCAAAATGTATGGGATTTCATTTTCAGGACATCATGTAAAAAGAAAAACCAGTGATGCATATGTAGGGTCATACTCCCATAGGTGGTTTGTTTTCTCATGCAGTTCATAGGAAGTAAACTAAGAAGTAAGAATTTCAGCAAAAATTACTTTGAAATAAAGTTTGCACATTGAGTCCTTGGGGAAGAACTGTGCTACTGGAGCAAACTCAAAGGTAAAACGTATTTTGGAATTAATTTTGTGTATTCTCTTCCATTTGATTTGGCTCTCAAGCAGTTCTGCCTCTTTTCTTTCATGGGTATGGAAGATAATACTTTGAATAAGGGCTTTCTTCTGTACCTAAGCAGCTTCATAATGTTGATACTTTACTGTAACTTTAATGAAATAATCTCTTATCTTGTGGAAATCTTATCTTTTTTTTGTGGAAATACTTAGATTTTGAGTTCCCAGTTAATGCCTGAAGTAACAACATTGCCCTGATTATCCTGTATCCAAAGTAGCTTAACACTAAGTTCTGCTCAGATAGAAGTTTTTCTAGTTTGCAAGTAGAACTTTTGCAGGTAGCTATCTTTGCACAGGGATTAGGGAATGAGAGCAGGAAAATTAAATATGTGATATATGGGTGGTAACTGAGTTCTGAGTTGCTCTTGAAAACTTACTGGCTATATACATCCATATACTGCTCTAACTTGTGCCTGATGTGGTTGCAAGTGCATGGTGCCGTTAGTCTTTGAGTTGCTTTTTATGGAAAACAGACTCTAAATAGCTGATTCCCAGCCACCTAAAAATACAATGCATGAAGACATCTTAATTTAAAACCTAAGAACATCAGTAAAGCTTTCATGAATACATATTTGTCATAAATATTTTGTTTCCCAGAAGGAAGTGGACTTCAGGAGTTGTGTTCTTTGTGCTTCCATCGGTGCATTTTTCCCTGAAACGTTTCCTGAAGTCACATTTGAACATATTGAAAACTTAATTGGATATGACAGGGAAGTTGTAGTCTAAATTTGCTAAGCCTGGACAAACGTAATGAAAACTCATAAGCATACAAGAGAGGGAAATGTGAAGTATTACCTTAAGGAAGGCAAAAGTCAAGCACCACCTGTCTAATCTGCTTGCTGGTCTGCTGGCCCCTCAGCATGCAGCAATAGGCTGCCACAACACATGCATTATATTTCCTTGTACAGACACTGGAACCTGAAATGATACTTGCTGCCTTTTTTTTTCAGTGATGAAGGTGCAGGGGCAGGAGATGTAAAGGTAGAGTAGGGAAGAGGACATGGTAGGGAGCAGGAGAAGCAATAATGGGGTTGGTAAAAGTGTTTTGATAGGGGAGGAAGGTAGATTTCTGTGATACTGCTGTGCATGGTACGAAGACAGGCTTTTCATCGTCACATAATGGCTTGTTTAGAATAAGCAGTAGCTTGCAGTATACATGCATGTAAAGTAGATGTAAAACAAATAAGAAACTATCAAGAAATGAGAGAAAAGGAATACTTTCAACAGTTCCAGTGAAAAAGGAGTGTAAGAAAATGCACTCATGTAGGTTGCAGGGTATCTATGGTCAATGCACAAGTGCTAGTTTTAGTGTACATAATATGGCTAAAAATAGCAGTTCCATCCAAGTGGTACACCTGTGATGGTACAGGCTGTACAAACCTGTAAGGGACCCTAAAAGCCTATGTGATTGTCTGGCTTCCTGTTGAAGTTCACACTGCCAACTGCATAGATACACCTACAATTAAAGTAATGCAAGCACACTTATTTGTGCTGTGAATGCATCTTCATTTTGCTCTACAGCTATCCTTCTGGGGTAAACATCAATAGAAAACCTGCATTGTGCTTTCAGTAGCAATGGAAAATCACTCTGAGCAAAATATTCTTGTCACCATGCTAGTTTTGGAAGCTGGGCTGCTGAGTGCTTTTCACTTTGGACTGCGCAGTTGGTATGAAAGGCACCATTAATTAGTCATCAGTCCTGAAAACCGTTTTTTTTTTTGGACTTTCACTGGTAATTATTTTCACATATAAAAAAATGTCCTGGACAGTCTGTAGAATGTGAACTAAGTTGTGCTACTTTTAAACTCTGTACTGGTTCGGACTTTTTGCAAACATGACTCCATACAACAAGCACCAAATTGCCCTATGATTTTTTAAAATTTATTAGTAAGTCTTTTCTAAGTTCTTGTTCGTGTGGATCAGAAGTTGTCTCCTTTAATCTCAGTTTTCAGTTATGATAATGCTGTCTTTCAAGATTTAGTATAGAGCTAATGTGGTAAGGAAGGCTACCACTAAGACATAACGAGTTCTGTTTCTTTAGGAACAAATGTGGGAGAATGAAAATGCTGAGGTGGTCTTTTGCTCCTCTCTCTTGCAAAATAAGTTATTTATCATAGATCTCAGGTACTAGGAAAAAGTTAAGAGGGTTGTTGCTATGGCATAGCCATTGTGCTGATACCACTCTCCTCATTTATGAAGGAAATAACATCTACACCTTAAACAAACTGACCCTGTTGGCTCCAGTGTTTGCTATTTTACCTGAATTGCTTTGAACATACAGTGCTTTCAGTGTAGTGGATCTGATAATAAACTGTTCTTATTAAGTATTATCACCTTCCCCAATAGGAGCAAGGCAGAGAGACCTCTCTGCTTGTTGCAGAAGAAGAAAAGCGTACAACTGATCACTATGTGAAAATTTGAGCTGTAGAAAATCTGAATACAGCAGCCAGCCTACAAAATGTGCTGTGCTTCGTGTCCTGTGGACTTTTCTAAGCAGTATATACAATGCAAAAAAGAAAACAAAACTTTCTTTTCTGCCATCATATGGTGTCTTGTCAGTGTGTTGTTATCTGAAAGTTCTATTCCCAAGTCCTTTTCTCATGACTGAGATTACCTGTACCTGTACTTTCATTCTGCCTTCTCTTACACCTGTCTTACCCTTGTTAACTGCATTGGTGGACACTGCATCTAACAGGGCAGTAGCTGGGATAATGACAGCACTACAGAAATCTTCTGAACATTTCTATCAAAGGAAAAAATGCTTTTTGAAATACAGGTTAGAGGTATTAACTGTGTAATGCAACTGATCTTTGTAGTACAAATTTATTAATAAATTATAATATTAAAATTTGTTTTATAGGAACAAATTTAAGATGAGTCTCAAGTTTGACCCTGGGAATGACTAGTATTTCTTAATGAATGCATAATTGTCGGTAAATAAAGACTCCATAGTGAACAAGATAAAAAACTGAGCAAAACTGTAAATTGTGCTGATATCTTTCAGGGATAAAATTCCCCAGGCATCAAGAAACATAAGAGTATGCTAACCTACATTTTGTTCTGTTTTAATAATGTCCCAATGGCTGCTCTTTGGTGCCAACTTTGATCTCAGTTCTGCAATAGGAGACAAAGATGGTTTTTCTCAGTGGAGTTTAATTTATGCAAATAAGCAGATGGTTTTGCAGGAGTATGATTTGTTATGATTCCTAAGTGGATGAGTTTGCTTTTTTAAATATCCTGGCAGCAACAGATTTGTCAATATTTTGCATTATATTTTTTTAAATGGCCTTTCAATTACTTTAATTGTGATTTGTTTGATTTTCCTTATTTTTTTATTCCCCCGCCCCTCTCCTTTCTTCCCTCTTTATATAGATTCTGGGACTTTTCCAAGCCTAACCCTTTGCTGGAAACAGTCGAGCATCATACTGAATTTACATGTGGACTGGACTTAAGTCTTCACAACCGTGGTCAGGTGAGAGCTGTGATGAATTTACTTTTCATTTGCTTATTATAGCCACTGTGGTCATGGCTGTGTTGTAGGACTCAGATCTTGAGTAAGAGCCACCAAGGTGGAGAAAGCTTCTGGAAGAGAGTCTGGCTGAATGTTTATTAAATAAATGTCACTTAAGGTCCGTTCTTATTTATAAAGTAGTTACTTGCATTGAGTAGGAGAGAAAGGCAGGAGAGACAGAATTGTAAAATCAGATAGCTAAAATTTAGTGAGCTCAGGGAAAATGAGGAAATTTTGTTTCAGAAGGAAGAGTAATAGAGAAGGGCCCAGAATGCTACGCTGAGATACAGAGCTTTCTTCCATCTACTCAGAATGCCAAGTTAAACATCAGTAGTGTCACACATGATACCTATCAGAATATTTGTAGTACTAGAAGAGGCTTAATATGTAATCAGAATTCTAAAACCCTTGGCTAATGACATGAATGAGTGGAATCCATTTTGTCAGTGGCACTTATTTCTGAACTGGTTGTGGTAGAATTCTCCTCTGTTTCTGTTCCTACTATAGTTTCTCCTTTGTAAACAGAGGATTGTTGTTTGTAGTAAGAACTGTTTTTTTGAGGCAGGAAGGGCAGAAAAAATTCTTTAAAATGAGGGACCGTAGTTTTCGCACAGACATTACTGTCACTGAGTCGACTGTAACTAATGCACTATTTAATGTGCCGCAGACTTAATTTACATCTAGATTCCTTTCTAATTCACAGTGAAATTGATTTTCTACCCCAGATAAAAATGATTTGTAACATCTGCTTGAAATTCGGATTGGGCAAAGGAAGTAAAACTGTTGTGTTTTCTGATACTGATAAAAGGACACAGAAGAAAGGTGTAAGTTTGGCAAAACGGTTAGCTTAATCCTTGTAGAACCATTCTAGCCAAATGGTAGCCTGAAGAGTTTCCTGCCTGGCTGCTTGTTCCCTTAATTCTGTTCATGTGGTCATGCTATGAACCGCATAAGGGAATTTGTAAGGCTGAAAAAAATTCTCAAGTTTCAGGTTCTTGTGTCATTGGAGAAGGGCATGAACAGGTTAAGGCCAGTTGCTGAAAATTAAAACTTCATCCCAAATGAGTGCATAGTTATGATTATGGCAAATTGGGCCCAGAAGGAAGAGCAAGCATAGTGTAGTGCATTAGAGCCTAGTTCAGCTTTCCATGAAGTTGGTGTGGGTTTTGCCATGAATCTGAATGAGGCAAGAAGTTTTTTTATCATTTTGTGTTGAGGATGTATTTACCTCTTGATTGTTTGCCTGTTGCAAAGAGCCCTATGTGTTACAGAATGGGTCTCAATAGATGGTGTTTCTGACTGTCTGGCTAGATATGATTTCTTTTTCTATGATTTATCTGTCAAACTTGGAGTTGCTGCTTCAAGATAAAAGGCCAAGTAAATGCTTATTGATGAGAGAGAACGAATTGAAAGCAAACAGCTGCATGTGCACTTGTATGTTGGAAAAAAGAAAATGATGGTGTGCATACCCATCTATGTTAAGGCATTTGTGCCTCAGTTGTGCATAAAGCAGGTAACTTTTTTCCATGCAGAAATTCCTCAAGTCCAAAGTTGGACAAAATCTGTAAATCTGGGGTACATATCCATATACAGTCTATGCCAATATGCCTTCCAGACAGAAGTTTGGCATCTGCAACAGTTTTAATATTCCTCTGTTTTTTTTTCTATTGAGTTGATTCAGTGTATTGTGAGGGTTGGCTATCACAGCAATGCAAAATGTACGCATTCTGCTTTTTAAAAGAAGTTTAAAAACCTGTGATAGAATTAAACTGCAACTGTAGATAAAGAATGAACACAAGGGAAACATAGCCTCCAGTTTTAAAAAGGAGAAAAAGACCCAGGGAACTACAGGCCAGTCAGTCTCTCTTCTGTACCTGGCAAGATCATGGAGCAAATCCCTCTAGAAGCTATGCTAAGGCACATGGACCGTAATGGGGTGGTTGGTGACAGCCAACCTTCACTGAGGGCTTCACTAGGGGCTTACTGTGCCTGACAGATTTGGCAGCCTTCCTCAACAGGGTCATAGCATTGGTGGATGAGGGAAAGCAACTGATGCCTGGACTCATGCAAAGCATTTGACACGGTCCTGCATGACATCCTTGTCTCTAAACTGGAAAGGCAGCCCAGAAAGCCAGCTGTATCCTGGGCTGCATCAAAACAAGCATGCCCAGGAGGTTAAGGGTGGTGATTCTCTCCCTCTATTCTTCTGTCATGAGACCCCAGTTGGAGTACTGTGTTCAGCTCTGGGGTGCCCAACACAAGAGGGACATGGACCTGCTCAATCAAGTCCAGAGGCCACCACAAAGATGCTCCAAAGGCTGGAACATCTTTGCTGTGGAGACAGGCTGAGAGAGTTTTGCTTGTTCAGCATGGAGAAGAGAATGCTCCAGAGAGACCTTAGAGCAGCTTCCAGTACCTAAAGGAAGCCTACAGGAAATTTGGAGAGGGACATTTAGAAGTGCATGAAGGGCTAGGGCAAGGCATAATGGCTTTAAACAGAAAGAGAGTATAAACAGAAGTTTAGATTGGCTATAAGGAGGAAGTTCTTTACTGTAAGGGTAGTGAGGCACTGGAATGGGTTCCCCAGGGAAGTTTTTAATGCTCCATCCCTGGCAGTGTTCAGGGCCAGGTTGGATAGAGCCTTCAGTGCCATGGTTTAGCGTGAGGTGTCCATGCCCATGGCAAGGAGGTTGGAACTGGATGATTTTAAAGTCCTTTCCAACCCTAACTATTCTATGATATTTATGTTGGATACATGGAAGAAATTCTTTACTCTGAGGTTGGTGAGACCCTGGAACAAGTTGCCCAGAGAAGTTGTGGCTGTCCCACCCCTGACAGTGTTCAATGCCAGGTTGGATGGGGCCTTGAGCAACCCGATCTAGTGGAATGTGTCCCTGCCCATGACAGGGGGGAGGTTGAGCTTTAGCATCCCTTCCAATTCAAACCAGTCTATGCAGTGAGCACTTGCTGAATCGTTGCTTCCAGTATAAGCACTTGCAGTCTCTCCCAGGCTTCTGCATCAAGCCAACAAAGATGATTTGTTTAAATTTTATGTTGCTGTTCCCAATATGTAGGTTGCTTTTATGTTTGCTCTCTATTAAGACCTGATAACGAGGCCCATTCATTGTTGTTCTTCATGCATTTGTATGATTTGTGGTTTTCACTGTGTGCTTTATAAGGAGTTACAACTTTAGATTTGAACTGCTTCTCTCCTCCATGCATGCACAGTACTTTATTCATAATGGACAAGCTACTAATTTGTAGTCAAATTAAGTACCATTCTGGTCATTAACCTTTGCTTTCATTCCTAATGATAGTTTTGTTGTCTAGCTAGATTGTATTTGGTTTGCCCAATGAGCTTGAGCATTTTTGAAGTATCTTTTACATGTTAAAAAAAAACCAGTCTGTACTTCTGAAAAAGTGTTCAAAATAGATACTGTGATTAAGTACCTGATCTAGAATTACAAGACATTCCTGTGGAACTGATTAAGCTTTGAACAGAATCCATAGGCAGAGAGTAGGTACATGCTGGCAAGCTGTTTCTTGTACAGTATCCTGATAATGGGAGGCAGCAGGTGGGAGAGAGATCTGTTCATAAGGAATGGGTCCCAGATTATGAAGGTAGGTCATTAGCTAGATGAAAGAGAAAGCTCCTTTGTGTTTAAGATTCTGATATCTGTTTTGGGGTATCTGTCACTATGTAAATGTTTGTTGAAAGCTTTGCATTTTAATAAAATCAGCTGTTGCTTAGTTTGGGGTTTTTTTCCACCATGTTAGTGTCAGGTGCATAGCAGTTTCAGATAACTACCTAACAAACTTTCAGGTGCACAGAAAAATGTGCATTCTGCAGTGCAAAGCAGTAACAGAAATGATCCTCATGATATTCAGGGTATTTCTCTGTTAAACTGCAATTGCTGATGTGAGAGCTTGCAGGGCAGGTTTTCTAGGAGAAAATGGCTCCGACTGCAGCTTTCAGCCAAAGTAGCCCTGGTGTGCACAAGAACAGTGAGAAGATCCTAAGCACCAAAAATCTTTTAAATTTGTAATGATGTGCAGTACCAAGAATGGTACAAATCCATTTACCTTGTTGTATTAAGAGCATGCAGTTTTTAAAGCAAGCATGATAGTTCATTCCAGAGGTTGGAGATAAGAAAAACAAAGGATGTATATAGAAAATATGAAAATGGTAATGGCCTCTACACTATTCCTCACTGATAATGCTAGACCATACATGGAATTGTACTCTGTAGCTCATTGTATTACTTATTTCTCTCCTGGTACTTACTCTCCCTGTATTGTCTCCCTGTATCTGTGGATGTTCTGATGAATTATTTGTGCAGCTTTATTTAAAAGCAGCCTTTTTCTCTAGTTGTAGGTTGAAGGTTGCATGGAGACCTCATAGCAGCCTTCCAATATCTGAACGGGGCCTATAGGGATGCTGGGGAAGGACTCTTCATGAGGGACTGTGGTGACAGGAGAAGGGGTAATGGGTACAAACTGAAACAGGGGAAGTTTAGATTGCAGATGAGGAAGAAATTCTTTACTGTAACGGTGTTGAGGCACTGGAATGGGTTGCCCAGGGAAGTTGTGAATGCTCCATCACTGGCGGTGTTCAAAACCAGGTTGGACATAGCCTTGGGTGACATGGTTTAGTGGGAGGTGTCCCTGCCCATGGCAGGGAAGTTGGATCTCAATGATCTTAAGGTCCTTTCCAACCCTAACTCTCCTATGAGTCTATGATTCTATGAATGTTATATGGCAGAAATTAAGTATTTTTTAGTTGATTAATTTTACTTTAAATTTAATTAATTTTAAATGCCTTTTAGGCAATCCACCAAAAATGCAGATACTGTGAACATTCACTTCTTGTCTTCATTCTGAAATTATTTCAGAAAGTACATAAAGAATAGAAAATACGTATATGCACCATGAACACCCAGCCCTTTCTGTTGTAGTTCTAAAGCTGTATTTTGCTTAACACAAATGTAAGAAAATGTAAGAAAAAATGAAGCTCTGAATTCTGTGTGAACCCATTTTCAGCCTACACATTGTGGTCTGAACTCTGTAAACCAGCCAGTGGAAAGTAAAAATTAATGCTTTCCATTGAGCCAAGCTTTCTATCTGAGAACAGGATTATTTATCTAATGGGAGCAGGAAGAATCTTTCAGTTTCTCTATACTTTTACACTTTTAACAGTGGCATTCCTAAATTATAAGTATATGTGATTTTCAACAGAAGTGACGTGCCTAATCAGATCAGGATATATATATATGTATTTTAACAATATACAAAACTGAGACACTCTCTTTGGAAAATAAAATCATTTTGTACCAAATGAGGGTAAAACAAATGTCAGTTTTCTGGTCCAAAATCATCTGTTATCTGAATGTGTGTTAAAGTTTAGGTTTTAGAATAATTTATATACAACACTGTTTATGTACAAAGCATAGTGATCACTTATGATTTTCTTTTACTATAGTTGTGTGTGCTTGGATGGTAATTGTACTACAAATGGGCAGCTAGCTGTCTAAATAGCTGTTTGTGTCAACATACTTGGAGAGGCAAACTTGATTTTTTTTTAGTCCTCTGTGTATGGCTCCTTATGTAACTATTCCCCCAGAGTACATTAATCCATGTAAAACTGGTGGCTTAACCGATATAGACAAATATAAAAGCAGAAGATGTCTTTAGAGAGGCTGGTTTGCTGTGTATTTTGCTGTTCAATTAGATTAATTATACACTCTCAACAGGCCCAGAATTGTTGACTGTTTCACATAAAAATGGAGTTACATCTTGTCGAAATGTACCAAAAAAAAAGAGACTTTATCTGTTTGTTTTGTTGGCTTTTTTTTCTTTTGATTGCTTGCTCCTGTCTTTTACACTTAATTGTTAAAGAACTGATAGCTTTCACCCAGCTGTTGTGGCTATCACACTCCTACTTCATTTTAGTCTCTCCTTATGGTCCTTCTCCAGGATGCTACTGGAGTTATGTAGTTAGTGATACTTTGAGATAAGAGGATCCTACTTACTTGATTTCAGAGTGCATTTTTTGCAAGGAGAGATCAAATTTAATGAGTTGGAAATGTTAGACCAGTTTGAACAACTTTACAGGGTTGGGAGGGGGCAAGGAAGGTGACATTTCTTACTGGTGGTTAATGTATATCTTTTCCAAAATATTAGAATTAAGCTTTCTCTGTGAAAGTCAAAGCTAGCCTTTCATGAGTAATGCTAATTCTTTGCCATTATCAGCAGAAGTCTCATCTTAAGGTGTTTGGAAAGGTTGCTATCAGGTATCACAATTCAGTAAAAGCTGTAAGTGTATGGAGAGGAAAATGCACTTTAATTTTGATTCTCGAGTACTAGGAAGAGGTAGGAGGCAGTAGTTTCTTACTCAGTAAATGTGTTGCTTGTGCACTGGATTTGATTCACTGGCTTATCTGTGATTATATCCCAAAAGGAAGAAACTTAATTCTGAGGTAAAGGATGAGTCTGAAGATTGGGTATGTTCATTAGAAAACGCAGTTTCACAGCCTGGAAATTGACTGGTTTTGTTATCACCAGGGTTAGTATCAGCACAGAAAGACATTTTGCAGTTCCGGTGTACCTTCTACAAAAGACTTTACCAATTAAAAACAGTCCTTGAAAAACTGGGGAGATGTCTTTCCCTTAAGCAGTGGAGTACAGAATTGCTGCACATTCTGTGGAGATTCCAAGGGTTTCTCTCTAACCTGCACTCACATCTCAAGTTGCTTCACATGGAGCTGATGAAGTGCACACACAGAAGGCTTGTGTTTAGAAATCCACTACTGAATCATCTGCCTGTTGCCTATGTCAGATCAATGATACAAATGTTGAGAGGCGTCTGTGGTTTTCAGATCAGTTCTTTGTGGCATTTCTTTGCAATCTAAAAAACAATGCCCCTCAAGTCTTCTATTTTTTCTCAAGAAAGAAGTTGATTTCTTATGCAGTATTTGGAACATCAGTTTCCGATAACTGCAGTTAGAACCTGCATCTTTATAAGAATTTCTATGTTTATTCTGTCTGTTAGTGGAAACATTAATTAAAAAGAAAAAGTACATTTTTTCAAAAGTAAATTACAAAATAATTGGTGTTATTGCCCATGGGAAATAAAAAGGTTTTAATTTACCAACTGTCTTCACTTCCACTCTCATGTAAAGATAGGCATCATGAGCAGTTCAACCTGGCAACTGTGGACCAAACGAAAGACCACACTAGCTGTTTGGATTTTGTGGTACAAACCAGCTATTGAATGTATTTAAACTCATGCATGCATGAGTCATTATGCACTTAACCAGACAATTTTAATGATCACCTCTGAATGTGATTTGATAAGTAGCAAACCTAATAGCTTGCTTTATCTCTACTTAATCTCCACCCCACACACTTACAGAGGATGCTTAGAACCCCACAAAAATACATCATAATGATATAAATAGACCGTTAAATCCTGTATAAAAAGTCACAGAGGATAAACTAAAAGAGGAAGGGAATTACAGTGTTAATGGAAGTGAGAAGCTGAATATTTCTTCTGCTGTCTCTTCTACAGAAAAAAAGACAGGTCTTATTAGTTTTATTTGAAAATGGGATGGGATGAAGAGAAGCCGAGAAGAGAGCTAGGTCACTCTCAGACGCATTTATGTATTATCCTATGATTTATTATGAGTACCCTGGAAGCTGAGTGGCACCAAGATACTTCCAGAAATACTAATCTAGAGAGGGCTGTACTTTCTTCTGATGAAATCCTTTCTTCTAATGAAATCCCTTCCTAAAGGGGTTACTTCACATAAAGTTTTTACTTGTTCCTTTAATATATTTAATCCTGGTTAGAGCTTGGGGTTTTATTACACCTCCAAATACTGAAAAAAAAAAAAAGTTAGCTACTAACTTGAGAGATTGCCCTTGTTTTTGTTGCTGATTCTAAATGGTAAAGAAGCAGAATGTCATGCAGGTAATTGCACTAGACTGAGTGGATTGCCCTGGGGTGCTTCAAAAGGTCTATGTCTATTGCAAAGCAAGACAGTTGTGATGAATAGGGAACAGAGGGACTGTCAAAAAAGTAAATCATTTAATGAGTCAATGGAAATGGGTTTGATTAATGAATGCATGTCAATATTAATTGGTGGGAAACGTTCTTATACTTTGGGACAAGGATAAACACTTCAATAAAATAGAAGATAGCTGTTTCATTTGGGTTAAACTCTGATTTTCTAGTCAAGCAATCAGCTTCCTGAGATGACTGCAGTTTTTCATTTATTTGCTTGCTTTTTGGCTTTACTTAGTGGGAAATACAGCTATCTCCATTTTATGTGCTTCAAATAGACTTGTTTAAATCTCTACTGGCAGATAACTTGGCATGATACTTATTCTGCAGTAATAACAGTGCAGTACCCTAGCATATATACTAGTACTGCAATTTTGCTACTGAAATAAAAGTAGTAGAAGCAAATGGTAAATGTCATTTTTTTAGACTTTCTTTGTCCCGTGTAGCTTTAGTTATGATTAAAATTATCAAATTTAAACTGATTTTTCTATTTACATTGCTTATTGGTGTAATTTGCCAGTCAGTGTAAAGTGGAATATTAATGTTTTATAATTAAGTTCTAGTTATCTAACTGACTGTCAATTTCTGATAGTTAAAATATGCTGTAGTAGTATTCTATTTTATAGTTACAGTGGCAATTTAGTAGTCAGAAATGATAATGAAAATTGCATGGCATACAGACGTCCAAAATATTCGCTAATATAATTCTGTTATAATTCACATAGTTCTTTGAAATTGAAATAAACTGTCCTCCACTCTGTTCATGTGACAGCTAAAAAAGTAAATGATGCGCCCTCTAAATACTGAAATCAGTGAGATTTGTTACAATCTGAGAGTAAAATTTGTCCCCAAGACAGTGGACATTTTCACAGAAAAACAGACCTATGTGCCTCCATATTCCTAATGGCGAGGAATTATATCAGGTATGGAAATAATGCATGACTGTTTTCAATTTTCCTTTGTCTTTCATCTTACCAAAGGAGGATTTTCTCTGCCTGTTTTGTCACATCATCTAATTAAAATAAAAACTGTAGGAACTTTCAGCTTTTTCTATGCTATTTATTTACTGTGGTGTGCTGGCTCAGCCCTTATCCCAATTGAATTCCTGCTGCTGTTTCAATATTTAAATTAAGTACTTTTTTTTTTTTTCCTAAATGGCTAACTGCTTTAAAGTATGTATTTAAAATACTCATATGTCACATGAGAACTCACATTGCTAAATACTTTTAAAGCATTTCTATTCAGTACCTTATGTTCCCTTCTTCTGGGGAAAGGCATACAATGGTCATATGACTATTGTGTAAGACAGGTCATTAAAAAAAAAAGGCAATATGAAAAGACAAGACATTTTATAAACTGATGCAGCAGTTGCGTGAACAGACACTTCTCTTTGTCCCAGGAGTCATTTTAGTAATTTGTATTTGAGGCAGTGATAATCTATGAGATACTGCAAAGGGGCAGGTAGCAGCTGTCCCTCACGTAATACTGGCTGCAAGCACTGTGAGTTTATGGTTGTTTGCTTTTTCTTACAGTCTTGGCTGTATTATGGATAAACTATTATGGAGAAATGGAAATACTATTGCATTTTGTAATGGTGTAGTGTCCCAGTTTCCCATACATTCCTGTTTGCTGTTCTTTGCCTGTGTATTCTTTAGGCTGAGAAAGTTGGGGCTGTTCAGCCTGGAGAAGAGAAGGCTGTGTGGAGACCTCATAGCAGCCTTCCAGTATC